>CAUYPK010042180.1:0-43574 GCA_963574355.1 Loris lydekkerianus | reverse complement strand
AAGGAGGGTGGACAGCCTCTTGGTGGGCAGGCTTTGGTTTCTCTGAAGGAGGGTGGACAGCCTCTTGGTGGGCAGGCTTTGGTTTCTCTGAAGGAGGGTGGACAGCCTCTTGGTGGGCAGGGCCTGTGTCTGTTGACCTTTAATCCCCCTCAGTGCTTGGTGTATGGTGGACGCTCCACAACTGTGCAATTAAATCAGTTGCAAAATTGTCTCCAAAAGGGAACAGTTTTTGTGTCCCCCTTTTCCTTATGGCCTTACAGTTGCTATATCTCTTGGCTCTAATAAAGTATTTATGTCATAAAACAAAGAAATTTTCTTAACCTCTGGTAGTTGCTCTAATGGGAAAATACATAATATAAATAGAAGATGCTGGTGATAAAGGCAAGTCAGACTTTTTTTTTTTTTTTGTGGCTCTGCGGGTATTTCAGTGATTTGTACATGTAACTTTTCCTTCTAGTCACTTCCACTGAATATTTTTACTACCAAAAGGTAAGAGAATATTGGTCTTGAGAAAATATTTTTCTAAGTAACTCTTTCAGCTTAACTATTTTTATGAAGCACTGCCTATGCTCAGGTAGTTGCCCCTTACCTCCCAGGGTATCTAAGACCCAAGGCTTGGGACCCCCAAGCGACTGGGTGTAGATGACCAGGGCAGGGTGCAAGGAGGAAGTGAGTCTCAGCTAGAGATTCTGACTTGACCAATGAGGTGCTTAAATGCAGATACACTAGTTGCTCCAAACAACAAAATCTGTAGGAGCCAAATGAGTATTTTTCAGCAGCTTCACAGAATATGCCTAAGACATAGTTTCAATGCCTTTTTTTTTTTTTTTTTAAGCTTGTTTAGGTCCAACATAAGGATGCATTTGACTATAATCTGCAATCTAATGCATTGCTCTCCTGTGTTTGAAAAATCGTAATGTATTTAAGATCAAGTGGCTTGTCAGTATTGGTGACAAGTGATGTATTTCTAAGTATACTTCATGTCTTTAAGTAAATCTTGAGGACTGTAATACATGTACATATTCTTTCAAAAATCTTCAGTAGTCGTCTATTTAAGACAATTATCTGGGTAGAAGAAATATTTGAACCCTATTTGGGTTTGTTATTGAGGTGTAGGCTGGCTGTCAAATTACAGGGTTCAGTGCCTCGTTGAAGAGTAGATTGTAGTTGAAGGGTCTGTGTAACTATTATTGGTATTTTCATAACTTTTTTGTACTCAGTACTTACCCTCAGTAGAAAATTTAGAAAAAAATAAAAACCATAAATGAGAAAATAGACATAATTCATAAATTTATTATATAGAAAGGATGATTATTAACTTTTTAACTATATTTTCTCAATTACTATCATACATGTTTTTGAGTTAGTCATATTTTTAGATCCTGCATGTTCCTTAATATTATACCATGATTAATTTCTCTCATTTTAAACTATTGAAAATCTGATTTTTAAAGGTTTATAATATTCTATCATGTGATTGTACCATAATTTATTTAATAACTTCTCTACTGGGCTAGAAGGTTGCCTCTAAGTTTTTCTTATCATATATGATGCTATAAAGAGAATCTTTTGCAGATAAATATTTACCTGCATCTCTGATTTCTTTGGGATTAATCCTTAGGAATAAACTGGGTGAGTCCCAGGGTGTCCCCTCTTGGAATGCTTTGGATACTTCTGCTGTGTTGGCTTTCCAGAAAACATGTACCACTTTGTCTTTCCAGTAATAGAGTATTAAAATATCTTTCTCTAGAAAGTGTTAACTTTTTTCAAACTTTGACAGTTTATTAGATTAAAATATTCAGTTTTGAATTCAAATTATATCTCCCATTTGACCCTGCAATGCCACTACTAGGCATCTACCCAGAGGAAAAAGATCATTTTATCATAAGGACATTTGCACTAGACTATTTATTGCAGTTCTATTTTCAATTGCCAAAATGTGGAAACAGCCTACATGCCCACCAACCCAGGAATGGATGAGCAAGCTGTGGTATATGTACGCCATGGAATACTATTCAGCCATTAAAAAGATGGAGACTTTACGTCTTTTGTATTAACCTGGATAAAGGTGGAATACATTCTTCTTAGTAAAGTATCACAAGGATGGAGAAGCAAGAATCCAGTGTAGTCAATTCTAATATGAAGCCAGTAGATGATCTAATATATATCCTGGTATCTAATATATACCCATATAAGAGAAAAGCTCAAATCAATTCAAGGTGGGAGTTGGGGGAGGAAGGGAGAGGGGAGGAGTGTGGGAGATGGGTATGCTCCAACTTAATGAGCACAATGCTAGGGTGTACGGCACACCTGTTGGGGGCGGGATACAATTATAGGAGGGACTTTACGTAACAAATACAATCCATGTAACCCAATTTGTTGTACCCTCAATTAACCTGCAACGATAAAACAAGAACCTTCAGTTTTCAATATCATTGTGCGTATTCATGGTGTTTTATTTCTTCGCTCACACTTTCTGGGTATTTTTTTCCCTTCTCGTGTCATGGATTTTTTGTGTGTGTTATTTCTTTATTGAAGAGTGGAAAAGAATGAGAAACCCATCAACCAAACAAGTTGTCATTTAACAAAATGGGTTTTGTAATGAAACTTTCTCTGGGTTAGATAAGGAGATGTCAGGTAGTCAAGATAAATTTGATCCGTGGTGCTGCGAGATCTGCTGTGTTCATTAGCCACACCCTTTGCTAGTAGAGAGCAGAGTCATGATCGTTATAGGCTACCCCAGGGAAGAATTACTGCCTACTTCAGGGTATAGTCAGGATGCTCCCTCAGGAGGCACGGTTGACAAATGAAGACCTTTCTCATTGTTCAGGGTCTTGGAAGGCAACCTTTATAGCTGGTAGATGGGACAGTGTCATTGTAACCTGACTGCAGTCGGAAAGTCATTTGCCTTGACATGTTGTCCATCAGAGGCAGCTCCTGTCCTGCTTCCTCCTCATCGTCCTGCCCCCTTCAAGTATGTGGATATCAGTGAAAACTATTTATTCTGATAAAATGAGTAAATAACAGGTGCAGAAGTACACAGAACAGTCAGTGAGTCAGATGGAGATGGTTACCCTGCCAATGACGAGTTGGGACTGACTGTCCTTGTTCAGAGTGTCCCTGAAGGCTGAACAACAGGACAAAGTTGGTCACCCTGTTCTTTTAAGTCCATCTTTGGATGAGAGTTTAATCCTTTATCTTTGATCCTCACCACCTGTCTGTTTAGAGCGCTCTTGTTCCTTGGTGCAGAAGTCTTCCAGCTGGTCTACGTGTCTGCTGTTTTATCCCTGTAATGAATCTGATCATGAATCTTCTGTATGGTGATGGTGATGACAAACATTCTCCTGCTTACTATATGCCAAGCACTATTGTAACTTTAATCTTCCCAGTAGTCGCCTTATAAGGGAAGTACTGCTGTTATCCCCATTATTAGGTGGTGAAACCGAGTCCCAGGGAGGCTATGTGAGTTTCCCAAAGTTGAGTTGCAAACAGTGGGTGCAGGATTGGAGCATGACAGGAGTGACTGGCTGCTGCTTCTTCCTGAGTCCTACACTGCAACTATGCAACTGTGCCAGATGTTTTTAACACTCAAACTCCCAGCCACAGTCTATCCCTGGACCTTTACCTGTGATCTGACTGCCGGGAAAATCCTCACCTTGTTCGTGGCCCTTGTGACCCAGCCTCATGTGTGCCTTCAGAAGACTTTCTGGCTGGAGTGTCCAGATGGGCCAGTGCACAGCAGTTACCTGGGACAGTCAGTAAATAGAGATTCCCAGATCCTAACCCAGAGATTCTGATCTAGCAGGTCTGGGGTGGGGCCAGGCCCCCAGATTTCAGGTGACTCTGGCATGCGAGAGGTCAGGCACTGCTGCTGCTCTTGTGTTTTATTTCCCTGCTCCATTTAAATGGGCAGGGACAGTCAAGTGTCTCTTCTTTCTGTGGCTGTTTCCTTGCCTGGCATATAGTTGGCACTCAGTAAATAGGAGGCTGTTTGAAATCCCAATTTAAGGGGAAGAATGTCCTCAGCAGCTTTAGTAAGTGGAGAAAACCACAGCTTTGCAGAGTAGAATTTCTTTGCTAATCTGCCGAGGGGTGAGCTTCTTAGGTACATTATCACTGCTGACCCCGAGTCTACCGAAGAGCCACTGGAAGAGGATAGAGATGCCAAGAGGGAATTCTGGGGATCTGTTGTGAATAAGATTCCCAGTTTGATCCCTTCTACCGAGTTCCCTGGGGGATTCCATGTGGTGTGAGTTATAAAGAAATACTTAGCATGCAGTAGTTGGCCAGCGCCCAGTGTGTACAAGGAGGAATCAGTGTCAAATCTATAATCATAGCAGAAGCCAGGGAGTCAACAGGAGCAACAAAGAGCCTTAGGTGTCTCCTGAGAAGGGGGGACGAGAAGAGCAACGGTCCTGGCTGTTGTTTGGGGGCACTGGCTCCGTGTGTTTGGCACTGTGCTGGGAACTCCTATTAGTACATAATGTTCTCTGATCCTTGCTGTGACCCTCTGAGTTTAATTGTCATTCCCATTTTATTCATGAGCAGGCTGAAGTTCAGAGTAATTAAGCACCAGCAGAAAGAGATTGGGAACCTGAGCGCGATTTGGGCAACTGTAACCCCTTCCATAAAGCCTGCTGTCCCTTAACCAGCCAGGACCTTGGCCTTTGACTGAATTCTCTTCCAGGAAATTTCTTGGTCAGCCTTTCATAGGCTTGAGTATAGGTTCATACCCACCTGGTTGCACACTCAAGATATTAGGTGCTCTGACATGTCTTCCTAGTCACACAGCTGGAAGACACATTGTCCCACACTGACACCCCTCACACAACTGCGTGTGTCCCTTACTGTGAGCTATTCCAGGGGCAGAGACGACCATTGGAAGAATGTGGGTGTTCTATTAACATGGATGCTTAGCTCTTTATTGTGGTCACATAATCAAGCCAGTAATCACAATAGCCGAGGGACATAAAAACAAGAGCTGGAAGCAGAGTTTATGGTGTTTCTCATAACCTGAGACGGGTGGGTGTGCCTGTACCTTCACAGGGAGCCTGTTCTTGAGGTCACATTGATGATCAGGCCTTGAGAGGTTTTTTGTTTATTTTTTTGAGACAGAGTTTCACTATGTCGCCCCGGTGGAGTACCATGGCATCACAGCTCACAGCAACCTCCAACTCTTGGGCTTAAGTGATTCTCTTGCCTAGGCTTTCTGAGTAGCTGGACTACAGGCGCCCGTCATAATGCCTGGCTATTTTTTTGCTGTAGTTGTCATTGTTTAGCAGGCCTAGGCTGGGTTCGAACCCACCAGCCTCGGTGTATGTGGCCAGCGCCCTACTCACTGAGCTACGGGCCTGAGCCTTTTGTTTGTTTTTATTTTTTAAAACAATAGTATGGTGGCTGAAAATAGAAATTTTAATTTATATAGTCTCTAAAAAAGACTCTTTTCCAGTACCGTCGAGACCAGTGGTTCTCCGAGTATGGTTCCCAATCAGGAGTCTCGGCATCACTGAGAACTTGTCAGTAATGCAGATTTCTAGGTCTCCACCCCGATCAGATTCAGCTTCTGGCGCAGTGTCCAGCAAATCTGTGTTTTAACCACCCCCCTCTTCCCCAGGTGATTCTGATATGCCGAAGTCTGAGCGTCACTCACCTGGTTTCACCTGATTCATCTCCCTGGACCATGAGCTCCCACTTAGGAAGATCTCAGGCTGGGGGTTAGCTCTTACTCCACCTTTCTGAGGCTGCAGGTGTCTGTATAAGGAATAGTGGGTGCATCTGGTTAGATATTTGTTCTTTACCCAAATAAAGATTTATAGCTTATGGATAAGAGGAAAGATTGACGCATATCTTCTTCTAAACTAGAATGTTAAAAATATTTAACCATTGTGGGATATAACAGAACAAATTCTGTTGCTTTTTTTTTTTCTGTATGTGTTGTAGCCTCTATTAAGATGCAATTTGTGGGTAACAAATACAGTATATATACACTAATAATATTTTTCACTGACCTTTTTTTGGGGGGGGGCATATTGACTACAGTCCTGTTACTACCAAACTTTTGACTGTATCATAGTTTTCTCAAAGAATTTCATGGCATATTATTTGAGATATCAAATAGAAATTAACATGGTCTCAGCATTTTAAGGTACTTCCTGTAATCTTTGGAAATACCCTGGAAATTGCAAAATAAGAGTTAATAGTCTTGGTATAGCTAATGAAGGATAATTTTCAAATTGCATAAAGTTAACATGATGGATTGATAGAAATAATTGGTTGCAGGTAACCAGATGAGGGGAAATTGGAGGATTGAATACATGAGAGCCCTTTGTATGATTTTCAGGATTGCATGTATAAAAAAGAAGGAATTCTCCGGGACCCCAAATTCTTACAAAGTGATAGTTTGACTAGATTTGAGCTACTTTCTCAGCATTAAGTAATATTTTTGATACACATCTTGCTAAAAGTTTTTAGTTTCCCAGTAAAATAATTATTACAAATAGTATGATGTGTGCAAGAAATTCTGGGACTTGTAGTAAAGAAACTTGAAATTTAGACTTTACTCAGATTTATAACTTCAACTAAATCTCTTCTTGACCTTGTAGGTTTTAGTTTTTTTTTTTTTTTTTTTGGTTTTTGAATCTATAAGGTGTTGTTAATAGCTGTTTTACCTCCACTAATTACCTACACACTGGAAATAAGTATGAATAAGATATACCTATATACTCGAGTATATAGGTAAACTAAATTTTCTAGCTAGATTTTACTAGTCTGAACAAATTCTATGTGCGTTTTTAGTATTTCTTGTGATCTTTTAGTAGCTGTGTTTTTTAAAAAAAAACTATGGCAAATTAATTATTTTGAATTACAGGGAAAATTATCTTTAAAGGTAGAATGTGGATTTGATTTTCTTGTTTATTCAAAAGCAGATGAAAAAATGATTGGTTCTGGTTGATAGAATCTTTTCCCAGAGTGTCATGATTTAGTAGGCATGTTAAAAATGTTATTGCTTATTTTGTGGAAATAATATAAGCTGAGACTTTAACTGATAACATGCATTTTCATTTAGGTTCAGCTACTTTGTTTTAAAGTAAAAGCACAGTCCTATTACATCTAAAATATTTTCTTACAGTGACCCGTATGTGAAACTTTCGTTGTACGTAGCAGATGAGAATAGAGAACTTGCTTTGGTGCAAACAAAGACAATTAAAAAGGTAGGTGTCCATCCTTAATTAAATTTCATTTAAATGCTCACGTAATCTAATTCAAGAATGTATAGTCGTGGCCTGCATAACACCACATCTATAATGGTGGTTCTGTAAGATTATAATGGAGCTGTCCTATACTGATGTACCATTTTTATCTTTTATCTTTTATACTGTACTTTTACTCTACGCATTCAAACACACAAATACCACCATGTTACAATTTTCTACAGCATTTAGGATAGTAACATTGCTGTGCAGGTTTGTACCCTAGGATCAATAAATCAAATGTACATAGTAGGCTGTGTCATCTAGGTTTGTGTAAGTACACTGTATGATGTTCCCATAATGACAGAATTGCCTAATGACACATTTCTCAGAACATACCCCATCATCAGCACAAGACGGTATCTGGCTTTGTAGAGGTTTATATTTTAAGGTTAAGATGGCAGGCTTGGCGCCTGTGGCTTAAGTGGCTAAGGCGCCAGCCACATACATCTGAGCTGGCAGGTTCGAATCTAGCCTGGGCCTGCCAAACAAAAATGACGGCTGCAACATAGCTGGGCATTATGGCAGGTGCCTGTAGTCCCAGCTACTTGGGAGGCAGAGGCAGGAGAATCGCTTGAGCCCAGGAGTTGGAGGTTGCTGTGAGCTGGGATGCAATGGCACTCTACCCAGGGTGACAGTTTGAGGCCCTGTCTCAAATAAATAAATAAATGAATAAGGTTAATATGGCAATATTTTATTTTAAGCATCCTTCAACATTAAATGTATAAGGTCCTCATACATCAAAACTTTTCAATATTACCTTAAGTGATGAATTCTGGTTTTTAGTTAAATGATTATAGAAACAGTATTCTAAAAGTCAGTCTTGTGACAAGTAGTTATTTTTTTCCTACAAAGAATACAGCAAAACAAGGATTTGTTCTAGTTGGCTTGTTACTTTCATAAAGAAATTAACACATCAACTGCTCCATGAATTGTATGTAAGTTTTTTTCTGCTAGTTTCAAGCCCAGGGCCTTGTGAAGGACATATAACTCACACATCTCTTGACCTATCTTGACCTATTAAAACACCATGACCCTAAGGAAAAACATTTTTTTTTTTTTTTTTTTTTCCCCTAGTGTGGGAGTCAGTGTGTTAAAGTCATTTAAAATACGTTAATGAAATGGAGTGGTTTGTAGCATCAGTAGGCACAAAAGAAATAATTTAACTTGAAGCAGTTATTACCAATGGAAGGGAAATGCTGGGTTAGCTATATGTTAACATAAATTATATTAACAGTAAAGCTATATGTGTGTATATATGCTTTATTTTCACGTTTCATGTACATGTTTCAATAAAGATTTGTGCCCATGATTATAGTTTAACTTGTCTGTATCCATGTATTTATGTACCTGTGTAAAATACATGCAGATATTTACCCCATATTTGGGAACTTTACTGCAGTTGCATGTTTTCTATCAAAAACATAGCTTTATTCTGGGCTTTAGTAGTATTTATGGATTATTGGGGTCCCCCCCACCTTCCTTTGAGGGGCTGGTTAAATAGTTTAACACTTTGTTAAACATTTTCTGGGCAGCATAATTGCTTTAAAAAAATTCTAACCCTCCTGTTGCCATCCAGACATCTCAGATCCATGGCCAGGTTGTTTTGTGTAAGGAATCATAGCTGCAGTGTGTCCTCCACCTGGCATTGGGACTGGCATTAAAAATCTGTTTTGCAAACGGGAGCCAGTGTTGTGATTAGTAGGGAGGAGGCCTGTGTAGGGAGGAGGCCTGTGTAGGACGGAGGCCATTGTTCCCTGTGTTAGACACTGTCGCCGGCTCAGTCACAAGGCGAGTGGGGGCCACCTTGCAGCCTTGCTACAGAGGCGGCAGCCAGGAGACTTCATTGCTGCTGGATGCCGAGCTGAGGACCAAAGCCTGCGATTGGGGCTATTGCAGTATGTTTCCCTGCTAGGGGAGGGCCTCCTGCTCCCTGCCTTCCACGGCAAAGCTGCCCAGCTGCTGGTTAGTATGTCGGTGCTGCCCTGGTGCCCTCGTCCTTGTGACTGGCTCTTCGTTTGTTTTGTGGTGATGTTTGCTTCTCTGGCCTGTCAATTCCTGTGTGCATGTCCACAAAAACTGCCCTCCAGGACTGCGGCAGCCTGGGGGGGCTGGGCCTGCCTGGGGCTTGTCTCCCACTCCCCTGCGTGTTGCCATCCCTGGCTCCATTCATAATGAAAAGTATGAAACCCCATTATCTAGGATTGGATTCACTGTGGAGTTGTGGGTGGAGAAAGTGCTGATTTTTTAAAATGCCGATTCAGTGTTAGATGAGTTCTTTCTGTGTATATTTTTATGGTATTGTATTGTATTGCTTTTATTTAAAAAAAAAAAAAAACAAAACTTCTCTCTGAATTGGTATGTTAAAGGGAACAGATTGATAAAGGCACATATCATTTTGACTATAAAATGTCTGTAAATGTTGGTGAGGTGGTGGTTTTCCAGTCTCGGTTTTTCACATGTAATTTTTAAGAGCTGTGTTTAAAAGTATTAGGCATGTGCAAATGCACAAACAGATTTTCATGGAATGGGCCTCATGTTAGTTTTGAAGGATATTTGGCAACCCATCTTTTGTCCATTATGATGACAAAAATATCCTTGCCACGCTCTTGTGAGATGTGTGTTGGGATGGACGGTTGGATGAATGGAAAGGAAGATTGAAGGATAAAGTAGGCAAATATTTTTTAACCTGGTTATTTCGGAAAAAAAAAATTCTCTTTTGGCTTATAATTGGCAGGCATTTTTTCTGGTTATTAAATCTTGTGATTAATATTCTCTATAAAATGTTCTTCAGATTTCAATATTTATATAAATAATCAGCACTTTAAGCCTTCTCTTACCTACTCCATTGCTCTCCAGAACACATTGGTAGCAGGTAAAGGGGGAAGTTAACAAAGTCATTTCCTTTTTGGTAGAGTAATCGTATCAATGCTAATTTCTTGAAGGAAATTTTTAAATTTTCAGGAGGATGGCTCATTGTATGGCCCTGATGTTTTTTCTTCTGCTGATAGCCTGCAATTTCTGGTTTTTAATCTATGAATCATGTTTCATAAATAGACTCCTTCCCACCCTAGTTTGGTTTATAGAATATTCTCAAATAATTGACTAAATGCTTCTTTTATTACCACTTGAAAATGTCTTAGCTGTTCTTTTATCAAGAAAAAAATGCTTAAGCAAATATGTAGATTGCATTGTATTAGTAACTGCTAATGTTTCAAAGACTGTGAAAGATATTACAAGATAATTTCTCTTTTAGACGCTGAACCCTAAATGGAATGAAGAATTCTACTTTAGAGTAAGTGTTTCAATTTGGGGGATAGTGATTTTTATTGATGTCCAGACTGATATATTTTTACAACAGATTTACATTGAAGGAAAGCAGTTAAATTTTTAATAAGAAGTTCCTTTTAGGATGAAGCATGGTTAAGTAGCCTCTTATTGTATCCTCAATTTTGAGAGACTGAGTAGTGGTCACAAAATCTGGACTTGCTTCATTTGGGGATGCTTTGAGGAAGTAAAAACAAAGTTATCCAAATATCGTATTTAGTCTTTTCAATGCAAACTTTTCTTTAAAAAGTAAGATAAAGTACAATTTAAAAGAATAGTGGTATTCTATGAGGCATGAGTTATGAATGATTTTAGAGGGAGGAGAAAGCTCTAGCAGCAACATGATTATTAAGAAGCATAAACATTGCCAATTAGAAACCAGTTAGAAAAGAAAAGTTTTGTAATTAATTCATGTATTTAGTTTGTATATGGTGTGTGTAATATCACATTAATTCTGGAATCTAAATGTGGCTGACTTAGGTAAAATTTCCTCAACCTTTTGTATTTAATATTTATAATAGTTTTATATAGAAATGACTGAATTCTGTGAGTTAGCAAACACTTCTAATGCGTGAGCTTTTGCAGTTTTTGCTGTTTTTTGTTGTTTGTTTTTGAGACAGAGTCTCACTTTGTCACCCTTGGTAGAAGGCCTCGGTGTCATAGCTCACCACACCCTCAAACTCTTAGGTTGAAGTGATCCTCTTGCTTCAGCCTCCCAAATAGCTGGGACTGTAGGTGCCGCCACAATGACCAGCTATTTATAAAGGATGGGGCTCTCACTCTTGCTCAGGCTGGTCTCAACTCCTGAGCTCAGTTGATCCATCTGCCTTGTCCTCCCAGAGTGCTAAGATTACAGGGATGAGCCACCACACCTGGCCTCTATTGCTGTGTTTTGTTACTGAAATTTGAGAAATAGTAAATTGCTCAGCTATTTCACCGAAAGAAAGGGTTTTCTCTTCAAAATGAAGATACTCTAGTTGTGTGGCAGTGATATTTAAAACTGCTTACCTCCAAATGAGGTCTTCTAATTAGGGCAGAATCCCAGAGAATAATATTGCCACGAGACTTACTGGTTCTAATTTTTTTCTTTCGATCACAATGGTATTTGTGTGTGTTTCAGGCTTGGATTACTATGTACAGAATCTGTTTTCAGAGCTGAAATAAGGCCCTGATACTTTAATAGTTGCTAAGATCCTGTGTACAGCCTCCATCAGATGTATTTTAAATTACGCTGTGAAGGACTGGAAAGCTAACGGGGGCTGATGGTGCTGTTGGCCCTTAGTTACCTCTCAAATGTGCTTTCCACTTACAAAAGTCTGAATTATTTAGACTACTTTCAGTTGAACATTTTGGCCACAATTATGTTACCAAAACTTTGTCTAGTTAATCTTGACTGTAGACACATGTAAATTTTTTTTTTTTTTAACACCTTTGTTTTTATTCATCCTACAAATGTGTGAGTGCCTATTATTGCCAGCTCTGGACTATAGCCTGTGGATGCATGGGTTAGCAACACAGCTCTTCATAGAGCTTCTGAAGAAACAGCAAACTCACCGTCCATCTGTTTGTACTACCATTAGACTATGGGCAGACCAAAGGACTCAAGTACAAGTTGAAGACTCTGAAATATTTCACTCTACTCTCCGTCATAAAGCAGTCGAGGCCTGATAACAGGAGACCTGTGTCACATCTGTCTTTACCATTAACAGCCTGGAAGAGCCACCAGAGCACTCTGAGTCTCCTTGTCTCTCATATAGGACAGAGAAGTCCTTACTTATTAGGGTTCTTTCTGGAATTTATGTGCGATCATATAAATGAGAACACACAGCACCCTGTCACACACCTGGTTGGTATTTACTAAGTGGTCCCTGAGTGTGGATGATGATATGGACCATTTTGGTGAGGTTTTGCTATGGGGGAAGAAAGAAGCAAAAAAATATTAAAAGCCCAGTAGGTCTGACATTGGCCTGTTGTTGGAGGTAGGGATAGCCTTTATTTCCAAGTCTTTCTAACCATTCGCAGCCTCAGCTTTGGAGACAGGCCAGAACTGGTGCAGGTCCTGGCTGCCCTACACACTAGCCATGTGCTCTTGAGCAGGTTGCTTCGCCCTCCGGGTCTTGGCATCTCCCTTGTAAAATCGGAGTGATAGTTGTATGTCACGGGATTGCTATGAGGATTAAATGTGATTTTGTATTTGTCAATATTTTACCAGGAGAGGGTGCCTAAAAAAATAAGCACACAGTTATAACTAGCTGTATTACTATTTTCTAAATTTCTATTATTACTGCTATTATTAGGCCTAAGAATTTTTTTTAGCCACTAACCTTTGTGAAGATATGACCTTGGTCTACCAGCATGAAGTTGCCTTTTGAAAGGGAGGTTAGGAACTCTTTAGAGCTATTTAGAATTACCATTTCTTTTAGAAAAACAGCTAAGAGCCTTTTCTTGTTTTGATATGTCTAAATTATGGGTAGAATAATATAGAAATCAGTAATCGAAAATTTGATTTGGTAAATGCAGAATTTCCAAAAGAACATGTGAATTGTTACATGTTATGCAGTTTGGTTGGTTGCATTATAAGGCAGTATTTTATTCTTTCTGTCCCATATTTCGTTGTTAGAATGACTGCTGTTTAAAAACACTGTTTGTATCTTTTATAGGTAAACCCATCTAATCACAGACTCCTTTTTGAAGTATTTGACGAAAACAGATTGGTAAGTGGGTCCCTGTTTTTGAATTCTGCTTCATTTTTTAATAAACTGGATTTTTGGACCGGTATCTTTATAGCTTTTTGCACTTAACGACAGTATATATGCCCAAAGTCAAGACTATTTTTTCCTATTCATAATTCTAACAAATACTTTTGTGCTGCTAGGATAAGAAATATATTTGTATATGTGTGTATTTTTATTGCCGTTAATATTAATGAGAGTCACTGGTGATGTCTCAGCCTATATGCTTTTGCTGTAGTGTTGCGAATGTAGAATGTAGGCAAATCTATAAAGAGGCCATTGGGCATGTAAATAAACCTTGCAGGGTTTTCAAATGTAAGCCAGACTCTAATGCTGAAAAGCATTCAATAGCAAATCCATGGTGATTCTTTCTAGGAAAATAAAAATTTAATTAGTGGCATAGAGCAAAAAATAAATCTACATTTAGCATGGAAATTTAAGCTATAGTTGAAAAGTGCTACTTTCTCAAGAGATAGCCTTACAAAGTACCTTGAGAGAACCAAAAATATGTCTGAGGCATGTAACTGATATAAACTAATATTGTAAATTGATATATATGTATCTATAGGGTGAAATACATAACTGATATAACTAAGATTTTTATTTATTCATTTACTTACGCATGTAGGTATTTAGAGTGAGTTTCACCCTCTTACCTAGGCTAGAGTGCCATGGCATCAGACTAGCTCACAACAACCTCAAACTTCTGAGTTCAAGTGATCCTCCTGCCTCAGCCTCCTGTGTAGCTGAAGCCACAGGCACCTATCACAATGCCTGGCTTTTTTTTTTTTTAAAGTAGAGATGGGTCTTCCTCTTGCTCTCCAACTGGCTGGTTTCCAATCCCTGAGCTCAAGTGATCCTCCCACCTTGGCCTCCCAGAGTGCTAGCATTCTTTACAGGTGTGAGCCACCTTGCCTGGCCTAAGATTACATTTTAGAAATGGAATTTTAGAAGCAAATTTGGCTTAAAGCATTTTGCTTTCTTAAGTAACTAGAATGTATATGTTGAGTACCTATAAGCCAACTGTTCTAACAATTAAAATGAACATTAACATGTTAAGTCCTTAAGTTACTCTCAGAAGTGGTATTATAATTCATTGTAGTCAGTAATACTGAAATTTACCTTGGCTAAAACTTAGATTGGTTAAAAGTACTGTTCTTACAAACCTTTCTTTTTGCAGAATTCAATTGAAATTTTTTTATTTTTTAATAGTGTGAGGTTAATAAAACACTAATGTAACTCCCTGTTCTTATAAGAGGTCTAGAACTTTTTACATAATTTAAATACATCAGTCAGTGGGAGCATGAGAGTCCAATGAACAGCCAGGCGTGTTATCCTTATTAAAGAATTTGGGAATATATTTAATCTCTTAGCTTGGTATTATTATTCAAAATAGAAAACTAACAGATTATAGCCTACCATCCTAATATCTTTTCTATTAAAAATACGGGATCTTCATGGTTATGCACTGAACTCCACATTTTGACCTTTGGGTGATAATTAGTAGTACAGAATAACTAAATCACTTTCATTGCATGCATGAAGTTACTTTCGTGTTAAACTGTGAATGAGAGATTCTGCTGAGGGTGGAGTTCTTGCTCTTCTGTCTCTTAATCCAGCAGAGCCTGTGTGTATTAGGCAGGATTCAGTAATACAGTGTCATCCTGGATCATCATTCTCTGATCTATTCAGTATGGTAACTCTTATTTAAGATGTAGAAAGGGTCAGATTTGAGAAATTGCCTCTTGTTCAGTGTGATTTATTATTTCTCTTCCACTAAGAGAAATTCAATGTTAAAATATTATTTACCATTTCCATATTTGAAATAGTGAGTATAGTTGAGATGATCTTGTCATGGATCCAAAACTATACTTTATACATTTCAAAACCACAAAGGGCCTTGAATGAAAAACTTTTAAGAAATCTCATGTAAACACACACTTTATCTGAAAAATAGGGTTTTATAGTATTAATAGCTTTGCCCCGGGCCATCTGCAGTGTTGTTGTTACTATGTAAAGAATGCTGGCAGTGGTGTTTTTTCTTTGTTGGCTATTAATCCAGCAAAGAGGTTTTTAGCATTAAATAAGCTAGCTTCCATGTTACTCTTAGAGGTCATTTTTGGCAGTGAAAACACATGCTTTTAGAAAACAGGTTGGGATATATGTAAACAGAGGGTTAATCCTCCACACCCTTGATTCCAGAGCTGTTGACAAAGTCATGGTTTGCAGATTTTAAAATAAACTTTTTTGTCACTCTTTGCAGCTTGATATTTTCCCCTCTAACTTATTTTTTCAAACCCCTTTTTAAAAATAACTGATGTTTCTGAATCAGAGAAAATAGTAGGTTTAAAACACACAGAATATTTCTAAGTTAAATACAAATCTGTTGACAGTTTTTTGAATGTGTGGTTTTATTTCTTAGGTCCTTTTTGGCACTTTGCAAACACAACAAGATCCCATGTTTGTATCCCAACAGTGGCAACATTTGTGACTTCTTGGGAAAAACAATCCCTTGCAGGCAGCATAGTTTCTGTATGGTATTTAAGTTAAACTTTTACAAAACCACATGCACACTCTTTTTCAATTTTGGAGGGGTGGGTGGAGTAAGGGGTTGTTTTTTCTCCTACCTGGCATCTGAGAGACAGTGTTTTTTTCCAGCCAGTTCCCTCTTCTCTGGTGCTTTGTTTTGAGTTTTACACACACATACACCTTTTAAATGAAAAATGTTGTAGTATTAAGAGGCAAAGCAGACCAGACTGCCAACTGGCTGTGTAGTAAGTTGTGCCCCTGGTGCCTCCGTGTAGCTATTTTGTTACTTGTAGATCATAGTCTAATTATTTAGCATTAAAGGGACACTTATTCTGCAGGGTGGGGTGGGGGTGTGTGATCGTATTTATAGTACATTTTATTAGTTTGCATTCCCTCATGGTAGTGTAGTGGTATCATAAATAACAGAAACGTAGCATCCCAGCTTGTGAAAGGGTTTTATCCGGCCGCCAGGCTGTATTTTACTTGTCATTATTTGGTGTGGTGGGGAAATGCCATGTGTGCTGTGTTTAATGCCAGGTCCCTTTCACTGGTTAAAGAGAGAGAGTCTCAGCGCTTTTCTGAGTTGGGAAAGAAATGTCCTGTGAATGTGATGCGGTTTAGATTTATAGCAGCATGGCTCGCAGTGTGTTTGCTGCAGTGGTCAGCTGTGAGAGGTCCCCACTGGGGCCACTCCTCCTGATGGAAAAGCAGCAGCTGGGAAGGTGCTGTTTCAGGCTCTTGCTGTCTTAAAAAAAAAAAAAAGAAAGAAAGAAAGAAAGAAATGAGAGCGAGAGGGGGGAAACTCCAGTAAGTCCACAAGCTGGCATTGGAGGGGGAGAGCGCGGTCATGTGGCTCTGGCCACCCTACCCTCTGTCACAGTGCGGACTAGAGCTTTATGCTCTTATCCAATCATGCCTGGAATGCCGCTTGCCACTTGGGTTATTTCTGCTATCTGTCGCTCTTAGTGCCGCAGTGCTAACGGTTTGGCAGATGGGACAATTTTTCCTGGAGTTTGTGCCTTTGGTTTTTGACTTCTGGCAGTGCCGGGCTTGTCGCCGCTCGCTCTCACCCTTCTGGCCCCCCTGGTCACCATGGCCCATCGGCTTCGGTTTCATTTTGGCTCCGGTCGCAGCAACACAGCCCCCGAATCAGAGATCCTGGACCAGGAGAGAGAAGAGGACTTTTTCATGGCATTCCACACCCTGCCGCGGAGGAGCAGCCCGCACCCCTTCGCTCAGAACGGGGAGGACGGCGGCGGCCTGCACGGCGGCGTGGGCGCCCTCAAGCGCAGCTCGTCCATGTTCATCCCGCAGCTCCTGAGCAGCCTCGACGCCCGCCCCACCCGCAGCTCCTCGGTGCAGATCTCCCTGCAGCGCAAGGCCTCGGACGGGGCCACGGACGGGTGCGGGCCGCCCGAGAGCCCGGACAGCGCGCCTCCGTGTGCCGCAGCCGACCCCGGGGACCAGGCCACCGCCACAGGCAGAGCCGCACCGCAGGGCAGCCCGCGGGCGCCGTCGCCCAGGGACACCCCCGGGAGCCCCCCTGTCGGGACAGCCCGCGACCCCGGGCTCCAGGACGATGGCACGTGCGGCCGCCGTCGCGTGCGGGGCCCAGGCCCGTGGGACGGCGCCCAGGAGGCCAGGCCGGGGCTGCGCGTCCAGCACCGCGCCTCCAGCGCCGACGTGCGCCAGGTAAGGCTACTGCCCTTCGGCCCCGAGGGGCAGGCCGGCCCCGCCGCGCCCGAGCCCCGGCGCTGGTCCCTGCAGCACGTTCCAGATGCTTCTGGAAGCTCCGGGAAGCGCTGCTTTGTCTTCCAGCTGCAGCAGCCCCAACAGGGCGCTCTGGGGCTGGGCGGCGACCTCAACTTTGGCTTCACTGGCACGAAGGGTGACAGGTTGGTGAGGTATCCCCGCATTCGGCTGGAGAGGAGCACCTCCTACCCGACCCAGCCCCGAACTGAGCGAGCGAGCCCCACGGAAGACCTAGGACCCCCCGAGACGCTGCCTCGGGCCGGCAGGGTGGTCCCCGAAATCCGCAGGACGAATTCCGTGGAGAGAACTCCGCAGGGTCCAGGCTGCACATTTAAGATCAGGCAAGATCAAAACGTGGGCCAGCAGCATTTCAGAATTCTGGTAACCCGGGGCCCGGAGGAAGCTCCCCAGAAACCCGAGGACAAGGACGCCGACTGCACCGCTTCCGTGGGAGCCAACGCCCCGGTGAGTGGGCAGCGTGTTTACCGTGTGAGAAAGGACTGGTTTCAACCCAGAAAGCTTAGGCTGCAGCTCGATTAAAACAAGCTTCACCCCGTGTTCTGGGGGTTTCCCTGCTTCAGGCCAGTGGAGCTTAGTGTTTGGTTGCGTTATGGGACGACTTGTGGTCCAGCTTTTGGTAGAAGGCCACAAAACTAGTTAGTTAGCAGGTCAGAAAATGTCTTTTGCTTAGGTTCTTAAAGTTAAGAGCTTTGTTTATATGGGAAATCCAAGCAAAACACACACCTCCTCCCTTTTTTTTTTTTATGTCCTTCTGAATAAAAGAATTTAAAAAATGTATTGCTTTAATGTGCCAGAAACCAAGTCAGTGCCACAGCATGTTGATGTTGGAAATGCATTAAAAAGCTGCCTGCAAATACAGCCCGTGGCAGCACTTTCCTTTAAAAATAATCAGTTCTGATAAAGGTGAGGATAGTGCAAAGGATTTGAATTTAGTTTCTTAATAACTAAAATACTTGTATGTAACATTTGATTCATTCTTCATGACCTTTTTGCTGCAGGGGCCAGTCCTCATTATGTAATTTGCCTTTGTTTTTTGTTCCATTAAGTGATACTAAACAAGAGTAGTTGTCACTTGTGGAACAGTAAGGTATGTGTTTTTGAAACAGATTGGCTTATGAACCAAGGCTGTGGGGACTGTTAGTGGTCAGATGGTGTGGGGTGCAATTTAACACTGCCCACTTGAGTGTCTAAGCCAGGGATGCTGTATATAGCATAGTAAGTGTCCTGTCTCCAGCTGTGGAAATAGACGCCTTAGCACAGATTCTGCCTCTTGCTGCTCCTGTATTCTTGAGCACTCTCTTCCAGTGGGAACGGAGTACAGAAGGACAGCTGCAGGCTCCATCATGCATATGATGACTCTGCAGCTTTCATAGTTTAGAGTGGGATGAAAATTTAATCAGTTAGGTTTTTGTGTGTGTGTGTGTGTGTGTGTGTGTGTGTGTGTGTTTTTACTGGTAATCACTAGCCATTGAGTGCTTTCTTAAAAGAGCAAGTACCTTATATTTTGCTTTGGATATTCCCCCCCCACCCGAATTTCATGTGATTACCAGTTTAAGGATATGATAATGAAATACCTTTGGGACCTTTTGCTTAGATTCACTTGTGAATGATGACTTTGAAAGTGAGTGGCTGAGTACTACTATAGAATTGTATTTTTATTGTTTTCTGTTCAGAAATATCGGACAGCATTCAAATAAACTTTTCCATTGCTCTGTCATTGGCTTTCACCATTTTGAAAGTATTATCAGGTGCCATATGCAAATGTGATTTTCTTCATTTTTCTTTCATATGTCCTTTATTACCTCAAATGCTCTTATTAAGAAATGGGTAAGTGCTTTGTTTTGATCTGAACCCATACTAATTGTACAATGGTACAAATTTTCATATTGTTTTGTTACTATCATCATATGTAACCCTGCTCTATGAAATTACCATCATGACAATTGTAAGCTTTTCTTTGGCAGCACAATTTCATGCTGAACTAGGACTGCCTATCATAGGAGGATTGACAAAAATGTATTCCCTGAAGTTTTGATGAAACTATTCAGTTACATTAACAGAAGTTAAAATCATTTTGTAATTCAGATGGAGAGGGAAAAATGGATTTATATAATCAGAATCTCCTTAGGTTTGAAATTTCTAATTACAGCAAGCAAATAGTATATACTAAAAAATGACCAGCACCTTACAAGGTCTGTTGTAATTTGCAAGGACTATGGAGTAGAAAACAAATTCCTACAAATTTGGAAATATAAATTCTGGCACAAAGACCTTTTCTTGGCAAGTAAGTTCCAGCTAGTGAATAGTATTTTGCGTTTTCATGTTTGTATTTTTATACACATACATAAATTAGTACATGGTTAGTAGGCAGGTTTTCTTTTAAGCAAAAGCTTTTTCTTTTTTTCTTTAAAAAAACAAAACTAAGACTGGTCTGTAACAAAACCGTCTGCTCCATTCAGCGACTTTGTGTGCGTTTCATATAGACAGGATGTTAAGTAGGCAGCAGCTGCCATGGCCTTATTTATCTTGAAGGAAAACATTCACTTGGGCAGCTAACAGTCTGGCTGCCACCAAGTTTTTTCGGCGTTTCAAATATCTGCTGCTTTGGTCAGAAGGGCTTTGGATATTTTTTAAGTTTACATGAAGAATTTGCACAGTCAATTAAAGTTTGGTGTTTGAATGTTACTGAAAATCTTGATTTGGGAATACCACGTAGGATTCCTGTGACAGATGTGTTCGTATTTCATTAGCTCTGCCTGAGACCTTACTACAAGGTTAAGCTGTTGAGTACTTTTATATGTGCCTGCTAAACATCCTGCCGTGACTAAATCTAAAATGTAACATGACTCCAAAAAATGTTAAACAGCTAAATTCTTAGAAAAAATACAGGGGAACCCCTTGTGACGGATGGCAGATTTCCTACCTGGTCTGTCAGCATCAATAAAGGAGAATTAGTGCTTATAATCAGTTAAGAAAGCATTTCAGAAATCTTCAAACTTATCACTTCAGTCTGTGTCTTTATTAGTAATGTAAAGTGAGCCATTTTCTTAAATTGGTTTTTGGGTTATTTGGTTTGGTTGAGCATCTTAACTGCATTAGAGTTACTCAGAGGAAGTTGGGCAACATTTATATACCAGCATTTGTGTCCCCCTTCCAACACCTTTCTGTGCATATTAACTGGTATACTCTGTGCTGCACAAGGCTGGTGAGCCAGTTCTCTAATCCCATTAATGTAATGAAGCGTTTAAGGTCTGCTGTGTATGTAACATTACACCAGCTGCTTGGAAAGTTTCAGGGACTGTCTCACTTTCTTGCTGACACAGAGTTTGTAAAGTAAACAGAGAGAGGAGAGCCCGCAGGGAACAAAAACAAGAATTCTAACACCTGCTGCTAAAGGGAAAAGAATATTCCTTCTTGACCTGCACCCCGGGCTCTGTGAACTTTTTTCTGTGTTCTCTCAGTGGACATATACTTCACAGAAGTAGTGTAGTAACCTTTTATAATAAAAAAAAAAAAGAAAGAAAAAAAATTAGTTCATTGAACAATAGGATATTCAAATTATATTCATTTGGAGAAATTTTTATTCACTTTTACAGAAAATGTTTTTAATACATAGAAAATTTTTCTCAGTATTTGTTGCTGTCTCTTTTTTACCCTAAAAAAATAACTCGATGAATATCAAATGTGTTAACTACCCCTTTTGTTTGAAAACAAAGCATAGCAAAAGGTAAGAAAAACAAGTTTTTTTTTTTCATGGATTTAGGTTCTGATTGTAATCCATAAATTTTTTTCTCTTGGTTATAGTTGATCTCTCTTACTGTGGTCACATGTAAGCATAATGTTAGGTTAAGTCATAACCATATGACTTAAAATTTCAACTATTTCCAGGGATGTTTTAAAAAGTTGTATAGGCAGTGCACAGGGTGGACTTGTAAATCGCTGACAGTTCACATGTCTGTGGCATTTCACAATTTGAAGAAGGCTTCCATTTATGTCCTTGTGTGACGGCATCATCTCCCTTGACCTTCCTAACTATTGTTTGAAATAGCCTTTCAGCATTTGAAGTGAAGATGTATAACATTGTCGTTACCATGTGTTAACTTCACACATGTACATGGTACAAGGAGAATATATATATATGTGTATATATATAATGAGAATATATGTATGTGTGTATATATATATATATATATAATATATAAATAAATAAAATGTCTTTGTGTAGTTAAAAAGCATGCGTTAAGCCACAAAGCAATTTAATGCTTTTGTGGTGAGACATTTTTGCTGAAAGTTTACAGATGGTAACTCCATTTGTTGCTTTGAAGCCCTGTGTAAGAGACGGAAGGCAACTTTCCGGACCTGAAGAGCCAGCCACAGCACTTCACCAGCTTTGATTCCTGGAGTAGTTAGACTCCCTCTCTAAGCCTCTTCCCTCATCAGTAAAAATGAGGATAAAAATGTCCACCACAAATGTTCAGAGGTAGGTTTAAATTAGGTGACTTCCGTGGACCGAATGTCTATGATATTTGTCTTTCCCCTGGAGGCTAATTAGGTTACGTGAAGGGTCATTTTTTTGATCAGCGTGGCATTAACACAAGGACAATGTGTGTTTCATGCCATACCTTGAAATGTTTACTTTAATAGCTAGCTTTCTGCTGTCACTGCATTTTCCCATTTGTCCCTAACATCAAACAGAGAATTTGAAAATAATTATTTGTGGGTTAGATGTTGTAGAAAAAGACCTTTAATTATGTTTACTGTGTTGATTGTTGAAACCTTAAAACATTTGGCTGGCATTTTTGACAGGTTATATTTTTTACCATGTCATTTCGCTATAATGTTTCTAGTGGTTAAATTTACTTGTATTCCATACAAACTGAGGCTTTTGAGAAGCAATATTGTGTTGTCTGTATAAAATTTTCACATTGTGTGATTTAAAAATCAGTTATTTTGGAATATGTGTTATGTTAGATACTGCCTTTTAGAGGGTTTTATAAATGTTACAGCTGCTTCTCTTGGCTAAACCTAGAGACAGAGTTCCTAGTCATTGAAATAAATCTCCAAATTTATATATATTAAGAAATTTGCTATCTCTACATAGTTCACAGTACCAGAAAAAAATTACTCCATGAAAAAGTTATCTTAAGGTGTAATAAGGTTGGATATTTCTATATAGTTGATGGTTTCTGTATACTCGATGGATGTTTCTAATCTAAATGGTAATACTACTTTTGCAATTTGCATTTATCAAGCAAATTTTTAAATAAAAATAATTAACTGTACATCATTACAGCTGAGATACATTAGTTATCCTAAATACAATTACCTTTCTGATTCTTAATTATACTACCAAGACATTTGAAATAATTGGGAAAGGCAAGAAATTGATAGTATTTAAAATGTTTCTATGTATGGATACCAAAATTTATGTCTAAATTTCTTTTGTAAACGCCAAAAGAAGCATGGGAAACCCAGTGCAGAATTAGCTAGTGATTATTCAGTTTATTATCCTGTCTGTAGTTTTCTAGTTAATCCTTAATTTACACCAAGCAGCATGCAGTTCGTATCCTGCATGAGAGAGGGTACCAAAACAGTCCACCTGCTGGGTATGCCCTACTCTTTTTTTTTTTTCTTTTAAGAGATGGAGTTTCACTCCAGCGCCCTCCGTAGAGTGCTGTAGTGTCACAGCTCACAGCAACCTCCAGCTCTTGGGCTTAGGCATTTCTCTTGCCTCAGCCTCCCAGTAGCTGGACCTACAAGGCGTACACCACAACGCCTGGCTATGAATTAAAAAATTTTAAAGGCCAAAAGGAGAGTTGCAAATATTGGCAAAGTAGGTATTCAAAATGGCTGTGCAATTCTGGGCAACTGGAGATTATTGAAAGATTTTTATAAATCTTTACTCAGTGTACATATGAATGTGTAATGTTCTCACTGGAGTTAGTTTCCCTCTTGAATCTCTAGATTACTCTGCTGTGGCTCGGCAAGCTAGGATACAGAGCAGGATAAATGAGTGAGTAAGGGAGACAGGTGGCCTGCTGTGAGTGGGCTGGAACCTAAGTCCCCGATGTCCTGGCTGGTTCTGTGTTCTGTCCTGAATGGACACCCTCCTGGTCCCTAGGCATCACCAATTTTGAGAGCAAGTTGAGTTTTAAGGATGGAGGATGGAGTAGATTGAATTTCAAGATGCCTTCGCTGATCATTTTAGAACCACTGAGTGTCCTGACACTGTTGTGGAAAGTACTGACATCTCCTTGTGAAGGAAGGGGTCATGAAATGAAATGAAAGTAGCTGAATTGAGCTGGTAGGAGGGGCCCTGCTTTCTCAGGCTTGGCCATGGTTGCTACACTTTGATATTCAAATACTTTGTATCCCTTCTTTGATGTGCCTGCCCAACCTACCTACAAAACCTACACCTTTGCTGTGTTATCTTAATGTTAAGCATTATGCCATGTACTCAGTAAGCTGAACAGAGATTTCTTCAGGTAGCAAGAGACCGGAATTTCTCCATGCAAGTCTGCCTTTCAACAGGTTCCTGGAGTTTATACACCCTTTTGTATAAAAGCTCACAGCTTTTACTTCCCCATCTAAAAACTTTGAGGAATCTGCTTTCAACCCACAGCAGCTCACATTTCTTTCTTTGGGGGTCTGAGATGCACTGAGGTTGTTACTAGACGTGTGAAGTAATTGGTGGTTCCAATAGATTCCCATAGATCACAGTTTCTTTTTCTTCCTATAGGTCAATCAAGAACAGGTAAACTTTTAAAATATATTTAATGGCATTGCCACTCTAAAGCTTCATGATAAATAAATCAGATTTCTTGAGTTTTCCCTCATATTCTTTTAAAATATGTTACTAGGTATTTATCTCATTGGGGGGGAGGGGTAGGATTGTTTTGGTCCAAATATTAAAAATCTAGTTGAATAGAAAACTTCAGGTAGAACAGAAATATTGAAATGTCTATATTAATCTCCAGTCAAACAATTTAGCACTTTTTCAAATCCTGGAGTTGTTGGGCTAAAAGTTAACATGCAGAGCTAACATCTCTTTCTGACTTTCCAAAGGAATTAGCCCCAGTTGAACACCGTAAGCTAACAGCACAGCACAGGGCTCTTTTGTATTTTGTCTTCCTGGTGAGTTAGGAAGCACAAGCAAAGTGTCTGTTTAATGGCGTTTTACTGATTGTACTTTCCACTTGAAAAAAAGAGATATTAAGTTGTAATATAACTCTAAATGTTTTAGTTTTGTTTTAACATTTAAGTGGATTTAAACCTCTTACTGTAGAGCAGTGGTTCTCAACCTTCTTAATGCCGCAGTGTATTTTCATTGTTAAAAAGGGGTCACGAACCACTGCTGTAGAGGTTTTGCTTTTTAAAAATCCTGAGACAGTGTTACACACATTACATGCCTTTAAAAACTCCTGAAACAGTGTTATTCACTTGAGAATTCTCGGTGGGTGCAGAAGGCAAGGCCACAGTACTGTGAGGACTTGGTGTGCCGGAGGCCTGTTTGTCCCCTCGGTTGAAGTTATGTTAGCAAGCGACCCTCCTGCATTCTGCAGCGCTGCGTTATTCTCCTCCGGCTAGTATGCAGTGATCATTTTTTAATTTTAAATTCATAGACTTACAGAGCTGTGAAAACTAGGTAGGTCAGTTCCTTTTATTTAAAAAATGAGGAAACAGCTTTACTTTATAAGCATTGATAATAATAGTGGTACATGTTTGTAGGGTACATGTGATATTTTGAGACATGAATACGTACTATGTGTTATAGTCAAATCAGGGTAATTGGAATCCATCCCCTCAAGCACATATCATTTCTTTGTGTTGGGACTATTCCAGATCTTGTATATATTTTTTGAAATAGAATAAATTTTAACTCTAGTTGCCCTACTGTGCTATCAAATACTGGAACTTAACTCCTCCTAACTATAATTCTGTTCCCATTAATCAAACCTGAGAGATTCTTTTGCAGTGATATTCTTTTTATCTCTCAAGTGTGAAATTATTTTTTAATAACTACTGCTTCTGAAGTGCTGTTTTTCTTGATGTTGGAAATAAAGACATTTTGGGGAGCGTGGTTTCTAGAGCTTTCACTTCTGCACACAGACTAGACAGCTGAGGTAAGGCCTACCCAGCGGAGCCTTTATTCCCGATAGCAGGGACCAAGCAAGGGCAGATGCTCAGCAAAGGCAGCAGGGGACAGATGGCTTACACACGGGCTGTGAGGGGCAAGATTGCAACTGAATCCGGAAAGATGACCAGATTTGTATCAGTGGCTTTGGGGGTCGGGGGTCATCAGAAGAATGACTGAGGAAGTGACCACTGGGAATGTAGTGACCATATTTGCTCAGAAATTGCCCTGTTCATGATTAGCAGGTTTTAACAAATTGTTTGTGTGTTTTTTTTTTTTTTTTTTTTAATGTGAAATGTCACTGAAGAAATTTGGGGTGTGGTTTTCATCATAAAAACATCCTCTTTTCCAACAAATATAGAATTGAATAAATTCCTTCCTGGCCAGCCAGCCGGCCTTCCACACCCCTGTTCCAGAGCACCTGCCTGGGCCAGGCTCATGACCGAGAAATAGCCAGACACAGTTCCTGCCATTGAATGGTGGTAGCCGAGACCTGGGAAAGAAAGATGACTATCACTTTCATTATATTATCACGTTGTAGGCTCATAAGTCAGAGAATGAGTAAGGTTTCTTTATAGTGCTTGACATTATTAGCTGTTTATATATATAGTGGAGAATTTATCCTGAAGAACTATCGAAATTAATAGTGTTCACACTGTTCTGCATTTCTTTTTGTTTGAAATGATAATGAAAATGCCAATTCTTTCCATTATGGTATGGGTGGAATTATATTAATTTTGTAAGTCTATCCACTTAAATATCGTATACATCTAGATTTAACAAAAAATAAGGAAATACAACCTACATTTCCACCATTCATATATATTGTATTCAACCAAATGCAAATATAATTATCAGGAAAAAATTCATAACATTGATTGGTTCTACAACCCAAACCAAGTACTAAATTAAGATGGAGATAATTTCAGTAATCTCATGTAAAAAGTTTCACATCATAGAATAAAAAGCAGTTAAAATTGAGCATCGTATTTGCAAAGGATGCTAAATTCCTAACTTTGGAGGGAGAAAAGGAAATCAGAAAAGTTGGACAGACTCAGCCATATAAAACTATTAAATTTCTGAACCATGAATAAAATAAAATGAGGGAAACAACAGATGTTTTTCTTAGTGATTAATGAGAGTTTTTCATATAGTATATCTTCTCAGTGTCTGTAATTACATATTTTGGCTGTTGGATTCATATCTATGTAGTAAAAATTCTAGTAAATACTAGAAAAACACTGAGGGTTTCTCACCCTCCTGACTATCCCAGTGCTGTGTTGGGAAGTGGATGTGTGTAGGTGTGTCACATAAAGGGAGTAAAAATAGAGACAAAACCGTCCAACCCCCAAGTTTCTTCACCGTACATTTGCGTTATAAAAATATGAAACAACTCACAGTGCATAAAATCGGACACTTTGTGGTTAAAAAATAGTATACTCAAATTGCTGGTGGTTATATTCGTAGATTGGATGTTGGGGTCATTTTTAAATATTGTGAGTATTAAATTTTTAAACATGAGAAGGCCAATTATATATGCCAAAACTCTTATGTTTGAAAATGTTAGAGTTAATTCAGATGAAGTTCAAATAGAAGCAGAAGCATTTTAAAAATATTTTTATTCTCTGTTTTTAAAGTAGACTTGCTTTTCATAAAGTTATGAAGAACATCGATGGAAAGAAATTTTTTCAAGATTACTGGCTACTATTAAAATAATTTGGTGTACAGTTATATCTGGATGTAAGACATTAAGCCTTTTGAAAAATGAATGCTTTTAATCTTTTCTTCAATGTATTTGTCAACCAGTATTTTAAACTTAAAAATTTTAATTTCAGCCAATATATATCTAGAATAGTTCAGTTAGAAAATTTACATTATCATTATTTTTTGCTTATGAGAACTCTAGGGAGACTGTGCTTTCTGAAGTCAACATAATTTAAGTACTTTAGAATGTACCAATTCTAATTGTTAGGTATTAATCTCCTGCGTTCAGATTGACACTTCATTTGCGGATTAATTTATAATCTACAGAAAATTATTCATATTTTAAAACCAAGTACTTAAAAACTCTATTACACTTTAAATAAAGACACGTTGCCGTAAGGAGTAATGCTAGAATCTCTCACGAAACTATAACAAGGAATAAGTCCCAAAGAACTTGAGACTTCCATCTCTAGCAGGACTGCTGAACGAGTATTTGCTTTCTCTTGGCAGAGAGGTGTTTTACTTTATAAGAACATTTTCAACCTGTGAAGGATACCTACAATTTGGAGGATATAGGATCTGTCCGTATCCCCAAGGAGCTATTTCTTTTACTTCAGAAAGAGGAATTGCACACAAATGAGAGATAATTATTGAGATATATGTAACATAAGCACGGCCCATTTCCTTTAGTGGTTTACTATTCTCAGAGAACTTCTGGTCTAAACAGAAGAACATTGAGAAAAAATTAGAGAACTGCAACATTGTCCTAATTGGCAGAACCCTGGAAGGGTCATGCCACAGGCCTGATCAGGTATGTGTTGACCATGACACAACAGAAATCCTGCCAAGGTCATTCTAAGAGCGTCTGGAAGCCAAAGGTAGGCATGACTAGTGGACAGTATAGTTTATAAAAAGGGATATAGAAAGAGACAAAAATATTATTTTGGAGAGTCAGAAGTCCTCAGTTGCTAAATCTAGAAAAACCTTAACCTGAGGGGCGTGGGTTGGAGTCTTTTTAAACCAAGCACTTAGGTTAAATTACTTAAGTAATTAGGAATGTTTTGGAAGAAGGTTGTATGGAGTATTTTATTTTATTTTTTTTAATGGTAGAAAAATATATTCCCCCTTCCACTGCGTACACACTCGTGCTGTTGCCTTTGTTTTGAAGAAAAGTCCTAATTTGAAAAACTGAGGCAATGAAGTACAAATACAATTCTGTACCTAGGTATAGATTTTAGGGAATAGAACAGAGAAAAGTAGATGGTTCTGAGTATTGATGATCTTCACTTTAGTGTCTGTTTTGTGGGAGTATTCTAGACAGAGCTAATGTTGAAGGATAAAGCTGTGTGCTTCTGGCTCTGGGAGGCAGCCGTAATACTTAAACCTTATCTAGAACCACCTTTCTCAAGGTGGAACTTCACTGCTGCTTGAATGAATGGGTGGAACTGTCCAGTTGGGCTCTCCAGAGACTGATAAGACATCTTGTGATGGCACTACCAGATAAGGTGATCAACATTGATTACTTGAATTCAGTGAGCTCTCACTGTGTTCCAGGCAAGATTCTAAGTTCTGGGTGAAGAAGACAAAACTTCCCGCCCTTGTGCACCTTCCATTCTGGTGTTAAGGAGACAGATGAAGAGAATAAATGGGTAAAGCTTACTATGTTAGATGATCGTGTCTCAGAGAATGGCAGGGAAGTGGGGTATGGAGCATTTTCAGGGAGGAAGACCTCCCTGAAATGGTGACAAGCAGGCCGTGTGGAGAGCTAGGAGGGGATTCTTCTGGTCAGGGAGAAAGCAGGTGCAGAGGTCTTGCGTGCCAAGTGTGCTTGCAGAATAGGAGGCATCGGGTGTGCTAGGATTTCACAGAGAGGTTGTGAAGAGGGAGCCATCCTGGGGAAGGCAGATTGCACAGGGCTGCCATGCAGGATGTGGAATGGAAGGGCTACATAAGGGGCTTGAGCACAGGAGTCGTGAGGTCCTGTTTTTGTTGTTGCAGATCACACTGCAGGATGGAGGCTGAGGCAGGAGCTGGAAGCCTGGCAGGGAGAGGCCCCTGCCGAAGTGCAGTTGCCTTAGAGGGCGGCAGAGCCTGCCCCTCCCATTTATTGCTCCAATACCAGGAATATAACCATGGATTGTCTCGGGGGTTCATCTTCCCCTGAGTACTTAGCCTGTCATTTTCATGTTGCAGTGCCTAGAAAATGTAAGGCTTTTAAGCTCCTTAAGGAAGTGTTATTTCAAGATGCTTTCTGCTGCCTGTGTCATGCCAGGGCGTGGGTGGATATATTTTTGCACTTTTGCACCAGAGAGTCTGCTTCTGATTTGCAGATTGCATTTATGATAAGGCGTGTTGTCCATTGATGAATACTGTGTGGGCTGTAAAGCAGATACAGAGCTGCTGAAATAGCTCATTTATCCTGCAAGCTTCACCCCCAGAGAGGCAGGGCCCCAAAAGGCCCTTTCAGAAGTGTTTTCTGGGAGCAGGGTTTTTGCATCTCTTCCCCTTAGTTTCTGAGGTCATTGTTTTATGCCCACATGGGGGCCAAGAGAGAATTTCTCCTTCGTCCTCTGAAGGTTTGCTGAAAATACCAACTGGCAAAAGGCAGATTAATAGGAGAAACGGCATGGAAATTTATTAACATGCATAAGGGGGAACCACAGAGTGAATATCCTAGGCCTCCCATGGGGATGCAGAAGCTTATACAGAAGGTACCCCCCAAATCTATGCAAATTTTAAGAAAGGAAAAACCTGCATTTAATGATAATATATATACCAATAACATTTATCTTGCATACTGTATCTTGTATCTCATATAAATGCAGATGTCAAATGTGACTTTATTACAATTTTAAGATTTTTTTCCTTCCTTAAAATGTGTGTGCATTTTTGGAGCTCCCTTCATCTACCTTCACAAAGTTACAGAAAGATTGGGGGCACTCAGAGCATGGCCCAAAACAGGTTGTGGCAAGACATATGAGAGGCGGCTCAGAGGGGCCCTGGCTAATATAGGTGGGCTTTTGATGTAGTTGAAACCTCTCAGGGAGCAGCCCTCAGGGAGGGGAGAAGACAGGGTTTCTTGCAGACCTTCAAAGATGTCAGACTCTTGGTTAATCTTTCTTAGATCCCAGCAAAGAAAGGCCTCCTGAGAAAGCCTGGCTGTGTCAGCACGGAATCTCAGCAGATGGGTGTCTCCCCCCACAAAAGACAGCTTTGCCATTTCACCTTGCAGGCCTCTGAACAGCCATCTCAGTATGTGAAAGAAATATATTTTGGGGTGAAATATTTTGGTTTCTTTTCACCCCTTAGTTCAGCAGGTGTTTCCCTGATGGCTGAGGGCTTAAAGGGTGGGCAGACACAATCTCTGTTCAGGGAGAAGACATAGATGGAGTCGAGGAGAGAGTTTTAAGTTGCTGCTGAGGAAGAAGGTAAACTCCTTTGCCTCAGCTTCTGCAAATTTCCCTCATGACATGGATTTAAACAAAGGGAAAAAACGCCTGATACCTTGTACTGAAGCCCCGCAGTCATCAACGAAGTGGCCACTGCAGATTGTCCTCAGGTTTCTTTGAGCCCAACCGATTAAGGCTTGTGGGGGAGGTTCTGTGCTAGGGGGACAGGGTGTGCTCCTGGGATTGTTCTTTCAGCTTTATGACCATGCAGGGGTCGGGCAGGGTTTGGCATTAAGCAATTCAGAGCTGCTTTCCGTACCAAGCCTGAACCCTGCGATTCAAGTTCACTAACAGAAACTCACTGGAGATCATTTTTCCTTTTGAGCAGGTTTCTTATTTTGCCTGATATGTTGCAATCTTCTGTTAGTGGCCAGGTGACATCTGTTGGAATGCTGGTGTGTGTTGCCAAGCAAAACAGTTGCAGGAAGATCTGTCTGACAGGGGGCAGGGTGGAGGAAGAAAGTGGAAGGTGTGGGGTGTGTTGGAGGTTAGAGGCAAAGGGATTGAACAGTATTTGTAGAACAGGAATCCAAGATTTGGTAGGTCATTGCTTTAAAACTCTGGGAAAAGCATTCTAGGTTCTTGCGAGTTATTTCCAAGCCTTTTTCATTTCCCACCCTGTCTTCAAAATGGTGTTTTAAGGGTTCTGGAGGGTAGAAAGGATTGAGTATTAACCTCTGTGCGAGCCACCAGTCATCAGTTTTTATTTTATCTTAATTTATGGGTATTTCTGCCAGTTAACAAGTTGAACTCTTAATGCAACAGAAACTGTCAAGGATAATGAAGACTAAATAGGAAGAATTACACTGGTGTCGATTATCCGGCCCGTTAAAGGGATTCCTGGCCAGAGTGGATTCATCGGTTGGGGGGAGGTGTAGCAGCCCAGGGATTCTGACAGTCAGGGAGGGAACATTTTAGTGTAATGCTACTGACAACCTGAATCTGGCTGTAGTTAGTAACCCTGCTGTAAATAGTCATTTGGGGCACTTATTTTCACCTGTTCTTCCTTCATCACCCTCCCACTCTTTACCTACCCTGTTTATGTGGGAGGTGCCTGCTGGAGGTGGGAGGTGCCTGGTCCTCTTATGGCTCAGAGGTCCACACAGAATAGTCTGTGGAATAGAATACATTTCTATTCCAGGGAGGTTGTACAATACCTGCGTGCAACAGACTGTTCAGGCTAAATGTTTGCAAAGTATTATAAAAGCTCTTATCTTCCAAAATAGCTTAGGAAGGAAAGGATTCATTTTCTCCTCAGTTTCCAACTGCAAGAATCGAGTGAAAGTGAAATTTCAATCCTAGCCATGGCAAGACCAGTCCATCCTGTTATGTCTTGTCTGCCACCCCCAGTTTTCTCCAGGTAACTGAAGTGTCTCCTTGCGGTAAATATTAACTGAGCGCATTTTTGTGGCTTTTGAAAATTCCACTACTTGAAAGTGTTGGCCAGTTGTCAAATTTCCATGAATTTTGGAGTAGTAGTAACAAGTGGTTTGTTCCTTACAGTGCTTGGAGCAGAATGGTTAAAAATGAAAAGGATTGTAAAGGTGACCTAGGCCCACCTTTCATTTTTTTAAGGAGGAAAGGAAAGTGTGGTAGCTTGTCCAAGGGCACACAGGAAGGTGAGACCGAGGTTGGACATCAAGTGGCCCGATGCCCAAACCACCGCTCTTCCTGCTACACTCAGCCCAGGGGAGTGTTAACTGTAGATAAATCTTGGCCATCTGGAGTCTCCTGCAGATGAACTGCCCATAGATTGGCCAGTGGGTCACACTGTTCTATTGCTGTCTAAACATTCTAAACACATCCCAATAATGTTTTGAATCCCCTTCAGCCATGGGTTATCGTGTGATCTAGTCTTTCTTTATGTAACCAAGCATTTATCTAGTAACAGTCCTGTCGGGGCCTAATAAGATATATGACAAACTGCTTCTTCGTTGAAATTCTTAAACCACTGTGATCTTTAAGATGCTTGCTACTTACTTTTTATTTTTCATTTCTCTTACCACTTCCCACTCCTTGTAGCTCACAGGAGAGTAGCTCCCTTCCTTGTTCTGATTTGCTGTTTTGAATATGCCAAGGCTTAGGTGTTCAGCTAAGGAAGAATAAATAGGCTGAAGATGAAGACCTAGGGTGGTTGTTTGTTTGTTTTTGAGTGAAGTGCATGATCTGTTTTTTGTCTTTCTCCCCCATATGTTTCACCCCTGTTCTCTTCACCTCTGTAATCAGACTTCCTAAGACTTGGATGTAAGAATCTGGTGGGTTAATACATACCAGCTGTTTAGCACAGTGCCTGGCACTTACTAATGCTTTATGGATGTTAGCTATTTTTCTCTCTGAACAAGATGATGTTAATTCTTCATAGATGTTTAGGGATTGGGTTTGGATATGCAGCAAATTCAACCACTGAATTTATATCATAAAACATACTTTTAGTTTATCTTAATTTTTTTTTATTGCTATCTGGATTATGTCCTTGTCCTTTTAGGGTTAATGGTTTTTCTATTGTACTGTTATAGAAGAACTATGAAAAAAAAATCAATAAAAAGGATTTTTAAAAAATATTTTATGATTTATTTGACTACCAACTTTTATTTTTATGACCTTAAGTTAAAAGAACTTAGAAGGCTTTGGTGGGGTTTATTTTCTTCTTCTTCTTTTTTTTTTTGCAGTTTTAGGTTGGGGCCAGGCTTGAACCCGCCACCCCTGGTATATGGGGCTGGCGCCCTACCCTTAAGCCACGGGCACCGCCCTATTTTCTTCCTTTTTAAAGGCCAAACCAAGGTGACTTTTTGGTAATAGCTACCTTTTCTATGTATTTCTTAAAAAGTTATTTTTTGTTTTTGTTAAATGCAAGTAGTTTTTACAAATCTAAAAGTTACCCTTTAGCGTGATGTTAGCTAAAATTAGGAATTATTTTAAAGAATTAATAGCTAGTACCCTTTGCTATTAACTTGTAGCTTGATAAATTATGAAAACCAAATTAAAAACCAAGCTGTGGTGTGGATACTAGATCAATAATTTTATCAATGGTTTTGTTATTGCAGATACCAACTGTGTATTTTGCTGAGTAGGATAAAAGCATTAGGAATTGAGTGAATAGTTTACTGATTATCATGTTTGTTTAATGATAATTATATTGAAAGGCATCATTTATTTTTCATTTTATATGTTTTTATTTTTCATTTTAAGTTGTTTTCCCAATTTAACACTGAATGTGCTTCTCCCTTATCTAATCTCTGAATTTCGGGAGTCTATTAATAAAGTATGTGTAAAGAATTAGTTGCTACTTTTGGATGTGTTTGAAATGAGATTGTCAGCAAATTATAATTTCAAACCTAGGGCTATAGCGGGTTATGGATTTGGACATCATTCTTTGTATAAAAGACAAATGGAAAAATTTATGGAAAGTAGAAAACTGTTATTATTTCTGAGGTTTTTTTTTTTTTTTCCACATATCAGGCTTTGTTATACTTTTAAGATCGTCAGTGTGTTACTAAATAAGATCATGGAAAGTTTTTCTTTCCAGATTTAGTGTGTGTTAAGTTTTTATAATACTAAATTTTATTAGATAGCAGAGACTAGAAACCAGTCTGTACGGATAATAAATTTTCTCACTAAATAATAAACATAAATACTTATTCTCAAACCCCGGTGAGTAGATAATAGCTATTCAGTAGTATTGCTGGGAGGAAATTAATACTATTTAATCCAGCCCTCTCCTCTTACAACAAAAAGGAATAATAAATCTAGAAAGGTTGGCGATTTCCACTCTTGCTATAAGCATAGAAGTTAGTAAGACAAAGTGATGCTTCCTTTTGCAGGTAGGTATTGTGCAGAGTTCTGGAGACACGGGTATTAAAGAAGATGGACGTGGCCGCTGTCTTTATGAGGCTTACAGACTTTCTTTTCCCAGGCTTCAGTTAGCTCATTTCATTGCAGTTTCATATCTGCCAAGATTCCTCCATTTGAATGATAGACATACTGATAAATACCAATGTATTTTTACACATATGTCAAAGGAGGTAAACTGGAAGCTGAGACAGAGGAAATACTGGAGAGGCCTGCTCGAAGAGGATGATGAGGAAACTTCCATCTTGGGAGCAGCTGTAAGCTGAGGCCTAACACAGAAGGAGCTGGCAGGGCAGAGCAGGCAAGTAGGAGCAGCTGGTCACCCAGAGGTCCTGCGCTGGGAAAAGAGGAGCATGTGTCAGGGGAACAGAAAGAGATGCTCTGGGTGAGTGAGGGCGACATGGTCCAAGATGAGTTCAGAGAAAAGGAGGGACACTAGATCGGTCTCCTCATGGAACCATCTATTCGTCTGATTGTAAATTATATGGCGGCACCTTGGTAGATATGAAACTGGAATGAACTGGGCTCTCTGAAGCCTGAGAAAAGAAGGTTAGCATCTTCTTGAAGCATCCATGTTTCCAGAGCAAAGACAAAAGGCTGGTGCCTACCATTTCTGTCCTCGTCACCTCACAAATGCTAGGAGGCCACTTTCTGTTTTATCTTCCAAATTCTGTACCTTGCGCTCTGCCACTGCCGAGATACTCTAGACCAGCAGTTCTCAACCTATGGGTTGCAACCATAACAATGAAAATACATCCTGCATATCAGATATTTACTTTATGATTCATAACAGTAGCAAAATTACAATTATGAAGTAGCAACGAAAATAATTTTATGGTTGGCGGTCACCACATAAGGGACTGTATTAGAGAGTCATGGCATTAGGGAAGGATGAGGACCACTGCTCTAGACACAGCACAGGCAGGCAGGTGCCGAGGACTGGAGTTTATGTCTTTACGATCCATCTTCACCATGGCACTGGAGTAGACTCTTGGTTTTTCACTTTCTTTGAATACAAATAATTGTATCTATTATGCAGACATTGTGTGACTGTTGACAGCGTCATATCATAAATAGGGCATAGTGACCATTGGGAAAATGTACTTAGCATCCCCTAAGCCCTGCGAGCTCCAACCTGCAAGGTGCTTTACTTCAGACCAAAAGGTTGTATGACCTTTTGCTGTGGATTTTAGGTCTGACACTAAAACTAAAGATTGAGATTACACCAGCATATCCTTCCTAAGTTAAAAAGGGAGAAACTGTGGCAGAGCAAACACGGCCACAGATTATATTTTAACTCCCACCCCCAAGAGATTGAGTTTGTTTCCCCTTCCCTGGAGTCTGGGTTGGCCTTGTGATTGGGGTGAAGTGATGCTTATTTTATGCCTAGTTTTTAAAAGAACTGGCAGCTTCCACTTCTGGCCTCTTAGAAATGCTTTGAGAACCCAGCTCCATGTAAAGAAGCTGAAGTGGAGCACATAAAAGTTCCAGCTCTCTAGCTGTCCCTGCCAAAGTGTCAGGCAGATGAGTAAAGCCATCTTGGATGTTCTATCCTGTCACCCTCTGGACACCCTCACAGAAATGACCACCATCATGTCCAGTCCACACACTCTGGGAAGATTGTAAATGGCTGTTCCTTTATGCCCCAAAGTTGTGGGGTGGTTTGTTAGCAACAGATAAACGGAAAGAGCCAGTGTCCTTAACATTCAGTCCTGGGAGGTTTAAACTTTGTCTGCTTAGCCGAGCCTGCCCTTGTAGGTAAGCTCTGTGGAGTGTGGGATGGTGGCCTGCTAGGCCAGCTGTTTTCCCGGAAGCTGCAGAGGCCACGCACAGGATGGGCAGACCAAATAGTTTGGGGATACACTTGGCTCAGACAGCTGAGAAACAGCTGCAGGGGCCCAAGTAAATCAAAGGGTGGGTGTTATCAAGAATAGAATTACTCCACTTGAAGGGAAAAAGATGTGCAGTTTAAGGAAATTGACCATGTTTTTAGAAGTTGCTGAAAGAGAAGAATTAGGCTGGACCTATACCAAGACCCCTGTTAATTTAATCTGGTTGAATAGGTAGGTGATGGTGGACTTCTTCCCAATAAATAATGGCTCAATATTATAGGATGATGATCCTAATTTTCTTACCTCTCTGATGCCACAAATTTCAGGTCAGGTGTTGTGTCCCTGAAGCCCTCTATCACCATAGCACTTGGTGCTCAATAAGTGGGGTTAAATTTAGTTTCTGTAATAATTCGATTCAGTTAGCATCTGAATCTGTGATTCAGTTACTATGTACAAAATCACAACAAACAGCATGTGTTACATATCATACCTACATACTTTCAATAAATTTTTTTCTATGTCTGATGGTTAGCCACTTACATCTTAGAACAAAAAAAAAAGAAAGAAATTAGAATTTCATATTTCTTGAAGAATTTGGAGAGATACACAGGCCAGGATGTACATCTTAAGGGTGATGGTGTGTGAAGTCCTCAGGCAGTCTGACTCTGTGTGGTCTTGGAGGGAGGGACAGGCCAGCAGCTGCACCAGCCTCTCCCTTACGTCCACGGAGTGGGCACTGCCGACACCAGCCTTGCCGTGGTGGCACCCTCAGCAACCTGGGAGCTAAGCAGCTCACCACCTCACCTATTCCCTGACTGACACATGGGTCAGAAGTGTTTCATTTGGAGAAGGATGGAGTAGAGGAGGCCAGGAAAATTTTAAAATGCAGGGACTCTCCACCCTGGCTGTGCATTAGAATGCCTTGTGGGCATTTAAGGTAAACAGTGCCCAGGTCCCATCTGCAGATTTCCAGCTTGTGTGTCATCGTTGCTCTGTGTGTGTGTGTGTGTGTGTGTGCGCATGCATGTGCCTGCACACCCGCCTGTGCTCTATGGCTGAGCACCAGCTGGAAAAACCAGTTGGTTTAAGTCTCTGGCCTCTTTTGACACTTTTTAATGCTAATTTTTTATTAGAGATTCTTTTTCCAGTTAATAGAAATAAAAAAATAGGTTTCATTTACAGTTTTTTAAAACAGCCCTCTGGAGTGTGTTAACTACATAAAGCACTCGAGTTAAGGTCCATTTCCTGCCACTGACAGTTTCTGCGATGCCTGGTCACTTAACTGTTCTCAGTCTGCTTCTTTTTCTGTAAATTGTCAATACTTGCAGTGGAGTTTCCATAAGGAATAAATGAGATAACCTTAAGATCTGTGTCAATGCTAATGTGTTTTACAAATGTGGCCAGTTGTAGTTGTCTTACTATTAGTAATGAAATGCTTCCTAGAGAAAGTTATTAATAATAGTTTCTCAACCCCCAAGACTACTTAAAGAGGATTTGAAGCTTAAGTGTGATGTAACAACCGATGTCTTCAATTTGAACTGTGAGTTGCTGGGCCCTGAGTGTACAGTTGCTGGGCTGTGTTGGGTGTCCATGGTTACGAAGTTTGATTCGGTTGTGCCAAGGTGTATTTCAGTGGAGCTGGCCATGTCCTGCTGCTGATCAAACATTTCTGTGTAGCAGACTTAGTTCTTTGCCCGGGGAGTGTTTGTTTCTTGGCTGTGCTACCTACACTGGGCTTTTGGCTGCTGGAGATGGCAGGGCAGGGCACAGTAGGAAGGGCTGGTGAAGAGAAAGAGGAAGAACTGGGCTGCCGCAGATGATCCTGTTAGCCGTGGCTTCTCTGTGGCCTCTTTGCACGGGAACCTTGGTTTGACCTTTGTATCCTGTGGGTCCCAGGAGTGAGGTAACGTGGAGAAGAGAAAGGGAAAAAGGACAATAATCCTAGGAGAATCCTGTGGCCCAGAGGGAGGCAGGCTCTCCATCCTGCTTGTTGGGAGCTCAGTTCCATGAGAGGATGGAATATTTTGGGAGGAGACAGAGTCTGGCTGATTCAAAGGAGCTTTTTAGCAGTGAACAGAAAGGCTGTTGACCAGGTGTCAACACGTGGGTGATCTCGGCTTGTCATTGTTGATAGTCAGCGTCCCCTAGGTGGTTGCTAGGTTCTCTGGTTACCCCCTCACTCTCTGGCTGGCTTCTCCGTGGATATCAATGGGGGTAATTAAAACCTGGGAGTTCCAGCTTTGCTCCCAAGGCTGCCTGCAAGGTTCCACAAACATTGCATTGACCTGAAATTTATTTTTATTATTTTTAACCTTTAACAACTGTGAAGATATCATAAAGATATAAAATGTATCACAATAAAATAGCCTATGACTGTGTTTTCTCTTTTGAGATTCTATATATGCTATTCAAAAGACAGTGTTAGGAATCTTTGGGCATATTCTGCCAGCTTATTTTTAATTACTCTGGGACTGTTTTCCTGTCTCAACTGATTGGATGTGTTGAGGAATCATCAGTGTTTTGTAAGCACCCAATCCACGTGGTCTGAGGCCCACTTTGAGAAAACTTAGCCTAAGAGATACTGAGTGGCTCAATAAAAATTGGCAATTTCTGAAATACTTTCTCCCTGGTTTATTTTCACCTTCAGTGTCACTGAGAATTTTTTAAAGATTCCTTCTTTTTTCCAATTAAAAAAAAAAAAGTTGAAGCATGTTCATAATCTCATCTAGTTCTTTGATAGAATTAAACCTCAAATAGGCCTAAGAAGTCCAGAGAGGCTTTCTCATGGCTGGAAATGTGTACCTTTCACAGTTAATGGTGTATGATGCAGTCTGCTCTAGACTTTGGGGTCTGACCACCACATGCACCTGGAGGCCAAGTCCTACCTGTGCTGCCTCTGGCCCCACCATGGTGTGGCCAACCTCTTACCTGGAACAGGAGTATCCCAACTGGTCAGGCTCCTTATCACTTCCAGACTGAGCCCCTAATCCATCTTCCATGTCATAGCCCAAAAGTGTGGCTTTCTGAACTATAAATCTTATCCTCCCCTATTCTTCTAAAACCCCATGGTTCTCGTTACCAGTGGGGTAAATCTACACTTCCCACTTAATCAACCTCTTGGCTCCACCCACACCCACAGCCACCCCATGAGACAATACACTCCCCAGAGCCGCTGGTGCAGGGGGCTCTCCCTCCTCCCTGACAGGCCCTTACCAACAAGGCTTTTTTGCTGCCCCCTCTGCCCCCTTCCTCCCTCTGCTGCTGGACCTGCAGACATTTGCATGTCTGTCTTTTCTAACCTGTCTTTCTCAAAAAAATATTTTGAAGATACAGACTTTCAGAATCAAATGGTATAGATATCAAATATTTGAGAAATCATCTATTTGACTACTTTTACTTTTAAAATGTATTCGTTAAATTGTTCCTTGGCCTTTTGGCTAAGATCGAGCGTAGTAAAATGTATTAGTTAAGGCGGGATAGTCGCAGGTGATCTGACCCCTTTCCTTACAGAGCTTCCGGGTAGGGAGAGGCAGGTACAGAAAAGACACACGCAAGACAGAATGGACTAAATATGAAGTTAAACTTCAAGAGTGAATAAATAGAAGTGAATAAATCTCTGGATTCTCAAATTGAGGGCGCTGAGAGGCTGCAAAGGAAGAAAGGTGTGAGGGTCCTGAAGGATGAAGAGAAGGCCGTTTCCAGCAGGAAGGTTGGAGGTGAGAAAATGTCAGGTGAATAGGCCTGTGTTGGTTATCAGGGACTTGGTTGTGTAGTCAGGAACTGTCACCGAGAAAGTGGGGCAAAGCAGGTATGCAGCTGTTGTTCCCTAGGCACCGGTATCAAGATTTTTCATCGGTGCAAGCGTCTGGGGGAGGATGACATCTATTTGTAAGCCATTTGAAAGCTGGGATTTTTTTCCCCCATTAATCACGTCTTTGTTGCACATGCTGTGAGACACAGTTGACACTACTTGATGTGACGAGAATTTGTTTTATGTTCTAAACCTGGAGTCTGGATTTTTTCTGTGAAGGGCCAGATAGTAAATACTTCAGGCCTCAGTGTCTAGTGTGTATTCACAACTAAGCATTATTCACTCACTGATGAAATACGCAGATTTTGAGTGGAGAGAAAGCCTCTCTGGACTTTCTGGCTTCTGCTTTAAGCTAGGCAGGGTGTTCTTGGCGGGATTCCCACAGCTCCCGTCCCTGAAGCATGCTCGGCAGACCGTCCTGCTGATTTGCCGCAGTGTGCTGGTAAGTGCTTTGGGCATCATTTTCAGAGTGAGACAGTGGCTCCGGCTGGCCTTTACCTGTTCCTCTGCATGCACAGCGTGACAGTCTGCCTGTGTCCGTGTGCGGTCGAGAGAGGACTTGGGGTTGGCCTGGCAAGGGAAGCTTTCTGGGCAGGCGTGGAGGGTAAAATGTTTGCACTGGGCTCTAAAATGAGCAGTTTGGTTTGAGCAAATATAGGAGAGCTGCGGGGCACCAGCCATGGCAGGGGTGAGGAGCACAAGTCTGCACAGGCATCTGGGGGTTGGAGGTGGTAAGTTAAGCAGCTGGTTCATGAAGGCTTCCCAGGCAGCTGCCCATGTGCTCCCCTGGGACGGTGTCAATAGCAGCGAGTGGGGCGGGGGCAGCATAAGGTACTGGGGCCTTAGTGAGGGTGGAATCTGAGAAATATGCTTTTTAAATTACTTTACATGCATTCTGTTCTGCTGTGTCCAACCATAATTAATATGCGCATGGTAGAAAAACTAAGAAGAAAGCCATTATATCCTGTAGTCCATCGCCAAGAAATTCATTTGCTGCTACCTGTTTGGGAGACATTTAAAAGATGAGCAGTGGAATTTGGCAAAATATTATGAAAGAAAATAGTTTATTTCATGATGAAGTAGGTACTTTCCACTTAGGTGACACTTCCTCGTCTCTGCTGTATTTTCAGTTAAAAAAAAAAATCTGAAAAGGATAAGCCCCTATGGGAATGGTGAGACTTTGGTGGAGTGTTAGTGAGCGTTACGGTGCAGTGCAGAAGTTTAAAACCTGCTGGAGTGGGGTAGTCTTTGTTTCTCACTCCGTGACTTCCCGCCCCCTCTCTGGCACAATTCTCATCCTGTTTTCTCTGAACTGCTCCTGCATCGTGCCCTCTTCTTTAGATTGTAAAATCTCTTGTAATCTTTGGTATTTATTCCTTTTCATTCTTCTCTATGTCCACCAAACAATATTAAGAAAAGCAGGTATTATTGTAGATAAGTTAGTAACAACTGCTACATTATGTTATGTGAGTTGGGGCTGCCTTTTTATTCCTTCCTGCACTACTGAGGATCAGTGGGAACAATTTTAAAACTGTGCTTAGGGGTTAAAAAGTCGACAGAGGTCCCAGTTGTACAATTGCAACAAAATATCTCACTGCCTAGTTTGTGCTCACTTATTTTAATTTGTTCATTTTATTTCTGGTGACCTGGAGCATTTTCTAATCTGATTAAAATGCTGTCCTTAGCTGGTAAATCTAGTTCTGCTACTTCAGAGGAGGGGCAGGAAGGAACCCTTTCTAGAGAGGGGGATTGAAGTTTCTCCAGATTTTACACACCAGATTTGTTGATTCTAAGACCCTGCTAAAATGTATACACTAAGAAAGTTAAATGAATATAATAGTTGCAAAAAACAGGTTTGCAAGCATCAGTGATTAAAACGAAATACAAAGGTCAGTACATTTGGGATCAGTCCCATTAATCTGAAATAAAAAATGTGTACCTGTTAAATGGTTGAATTAATGAAAAATGAGTTTTGTGTGGCTTTTCTCCATGACTTGATGATACAAAGGCTTGATCTGCATAGCTCTCTTGTTCCTAGAATTTTGATGCCGCAGTTATTTTAGTGCTCTCGTGCTCAGGGTAAATTAGCGGCAGAGATTGGCAGAGCATTGTAGAGCATGTGGTCCCGTTACTTTATAGGAGCTCATGAAATGAACTTCTCCCCTAATAATACAGAAAAAAGGAGAAACTCAAGGAAGTATAGGGAGCATGAATTTAAGACTGGGAAATTCTTATCTGTGTCGTGTTGTATAACAGAAAAACAAAACCTCAATCAATGGATTCGGCCACAGAAGTTTTTTCCCTATCCTTGGTATGTGTACAGCGTGTGTTAGCAAGATAGCTGTGCCCACTGTGGTCACCGGCAGTCCTTGAGGTGGTGAGAGCCTATCTCAGTGGGCTTCCCCTGCGGGAGCGGGGGAATGTGGAAAGGCCCACGTTGGCACACTGTTCTGCAGGCTGTCTGGGAGTGACACATCACTGCCACCCCATTTCATTCACCACAGCGGGTCACATGGCTGTGCCACTTCTGATTGGTGAAGTATGTTTTTACCATTGCCAAGAGGCAGAGATACATACGTAATGTTGAGAACATTCCTAATGACCGACACCAGCCTATTATCCACCTTAATAATCCTGAAGCTCCAGGCAATCAAAAATCTTCTTCTTCTTCTTTTTTTTTTTTTTTTTTTGGAGACAGGGTCTCACTTTGTTGCCCCCAGTAGAGTGCCATGGTGTCACAGCTCACAACAACCTCAAATTCTTGGGCTTAAGTGATTCTCATGCCCCAGGCTCCCAAGTAGCTGGGAGTACAGGCACCCACTACAATGTCCAGCTATTTTTAGAGACAAGGTCTCACTCTGACTCAGGCTGGTCTTAAACCTGTGAGCTGAGGTGATCCATCCACCTCAGCCTCCCAGACTGCAGAGATTACAGGCCACCATACCCAGCCTAGAAATCCTTCCTCTTCAGAAAACCATGCAGTAAGTCCCCTAGCCAGCTGCTGGTGCCACACACCATGTCCTTGGCTTGTAAGAAGTCTCTTTTGAGACCTAGTTAACTCACTGCTTGTCACTGCTACAGGTTGGATTATGTGTAGCGGGGGGGGGCCCCCCCCCCCCCCCACAACACACCAAAGAGGGAGATCGTATAATTAGTGTTGAGGAGTGTTGTTGGTTTGTTAGTT
>CAUYPK010042179.1:0-31709 GCA_963574355.1 Loris lydekkerianus | reverse complement strand
GGGCGTGGTGGCTCACGCCTGTAGTCCCAGCACTGTGGGAGGCCGAGGCGGGTGGATTGCCTGAGCTCAGAAGTTCGAGACCAGTATGACCAGCAGTGAGCCAGAGTAAGACCCCGTCTCTACTAACATGAAAAACAGCCGAGCGTCGCCAGAGGAAGAAGAAAATGAACAACAAAAAAGAGTACTTCAAACAAAGAAGAATGTACAAGCAAGTTGAAATTTAAAAAAAAAAAAAAATTATTTCGATGCTAATTTTTCTGTTTTTTTTTTTAAAAATAGATTTAGATCTTTTAGGACAAATATTATGTGATTCCACTTACCTGAGGTACCTAGAGTAATCAAATTCATAAGACAGAAAGTAGAATGGTGATTACCAGGGGCTGAGGGGAGCGGGAAAATGGGGAATTCTTATTTAATAGGTAGAGTTGCAGTTGGGGAAGAGGGAAAAGTTTGGGAGATAGATGGTGGTGGTGGTTACACAATAATGTGAATGTACTTATGCCACAGAATTATACACTTAAAAATGCTCGGATGGTAAATGTTATCGTACATTTTACCACAATAAAACATTTATATCTTTTAATAGTTCATAGCTGGTATTAAAGCTGTGATTTAACAGATGTATTATAAGAATAATTTCCTTTATTGGGAAGGCCAGGTGATTTCTAAGGTCATTTTCAAATAAAGTCTATAATTTTCCCAAAAAAACTTAAAAATACTGTTTTCCTTTGGGAGAATTACCTGCTAGATTCCAAAGCTTTTTATTTTTCTTTGTTTCTCTTCTTATTCTTCCTGCTTTTTCAGATTCCTTGAGTCTGTCCTTAATATGTAAGAAGCTTTTTCTGGCACTTGTCATTCTCCTTTTTAGCTCTTTGGTATTTCCTTATAAAATACGATTTAAAATTTCAAACCCCAATTTTGGATGTTATAATACATATCCTTTTGCTTTCCCAGTGAGTCCCTTTTTCTTCTGAAGCTCTATTCAGGACTTCTAGCCACACTTACAGTGTTTTGATCACACTCTCCAAGTACCTGTGTCATCTTCTATGTGTAGATATGCCAGTTCTTAAAGCCTGCCTAGTCACTTTGGCTCATTCCTTCAACAAGCATTCCTTACGTGTTTACAATTTGCCACACTACTGTTGAGTGAGGATAAGAGATAAATGATGTGATCCCAGCTTCATCAGGGGACCAGAATTAATGGGGAGACAGTAAACATTAAGTATATGTGATGATAGTACCCTGGATAGTGAGGGACTGTATAGGAGTACCTCTTACCTAGCGTGGGAAGCTTCCTGGAGGAGATGATGCTGCAACCAGACTTTGAAGGATAAGTTGTATTAAGTAGACAAAGAAGGAAAATAATGTTCTAGAGAGAAGATATAACATGTTAAAAGGTTTGATGATGTGAGAGGTGTGGTAAAGTCTGAGTATTGTAAGTGGGCATTTCTCGTTGGTGGGGAGAGGTGATGGCAGCCTCTTCCTCAAGTGTAAAGCACCTAAGCCCTATCCCTTCTCACTTAATTTTCTACTGCCTTTCTGTCTCTTTACTTTGAGTATATTAAGAGAGGCATGAATTCCTGCACAGATAGGTCAGGGTACTCTACGCTAGCTGTTTTAAAAGGTATTTATTTCTCACCTACTACCTACATTTGCTTCCCCCAGCTCACGTCCAGAAACTTTTTTGGGTTATCAAAGGAGTTTTATTAAAAATCCCCATACAGGGCGGTGCCTGTGGCTCAAAGGAGTAGGGCACTGGCCCCATATGCCAGAGGTGATGGGTTCCAATCCATCCCTGGCCAAAAACTGCAAAAAAAAATCCCCATACAAGCATTTATCTTAGTATTCAGTATTGTCAGTGTTTGCCTGTTTTGTGGTTTATTTTTCACAGATAGATTATATATGTGCATTTTGACAGTTTCAAATGCTAAAATAAAGATAACTTGCTAGATGGATGGCAGGAGCTATCTTTTGATAATCATTAGTCTTTCATGGCACTTAGAGTGTCAGGGCAGGCACTATTTAAGCTATAAGGACATTTTAATTAAAAAGAAATGAACATAACATTAATCATGCTAGCTTTAGATTTCAGTGCACCAGATTCTTTGGCCTTTTTTGTGTATGCATCTTTTTATTCATTCTTTCCTGAAGTTTTTTAAGTGAGAATTTTTCTATACTGTACAGGGTGTTCCAAAGGTTGCCCATAAATTCTCCATACATAGGAATCTTATATTTTGCTTTGACTAGGTTTCTTCCTGCCTTTGGTGTATTTGTGTAAGGGTGAGAGGGAATAGTATAGATCCTCTAATTTCACGTGCTGCAGGTTGTAGAGCTACTGTCCTATGTTCTCTTCGCAGTTGTGCCTTGCATTCCCTGCTCCCGACTAGCACTGATAGGGAAGATCATTCATCCTCAGCAACTCATGCACTCACTCATTCATGCTGCCATGGGAATGGTGATTGCTTGGTGTGCCGCAGTGATAACCAAGGGCCAGTATGGTTTTCTTGTGGTTCCCTGCACTGGTACTGAGAGGTAATATTAAATATGTATATTTAAGTTTATATTTTTTTTTTCTAAAAAACTTGTTTAGTTACTAAGCCAAAGTTAACCTATATAGGTCATGGGATACTTTATATGGAAATTCTTTACATTCTGTGTTTCTGCAAAAGGTGCATTTTTTACGTACGCCATATGTTTTTGATGTTACGTTTGTTGAATTCAGCAATTTTTAAGCACCATTTGTTATGTGAAGGTGCTATGCTAGGTGCTGCTGGGTTTATGAGAGTGACACAGACACAGACGGTAGGCTCACTGAGAGTAGAGGACAATAGGGAAATTACAACGTGGAGGGGATGTAATAGGAAGAAGAAAGTGAGATGACCAGGTAAAACCCGTGGGAACAGGGTGGGCGTGGTGGCGTAATCCTAGCACTCTTGGAGGCCGAGGAGGGTGGATTGCCCTGAATTCACAGGTTCCAGAGCAGCCTGAGCAAGAGCGAGACCTTATCTGTAAAAATAGCCAGACATTGTGGTAGATGTCTGTAGTCCCAGCTACTTAGGAGACTGAGGCAAGAGAATCACTTGAGCCCAAGAGTTGGAGGTTGCTGTGAGCTATCACGCCACAGCACTCTACGGAGGGGGACAAAGTAATATTCTGTCTCAAAAAAAAAAAAACCAACCATGGGAGTTCAGAAAGCAGGGAAGAGCCACACATATTCTTGGAGGAGGTGACATTTAGCTTGGAGTTTGAAGAAAGGGTAATAGGGAAAGAATGAAGGACATTTTTAAAATAATTATAACTATGTTCTTCTGTAGAATGCTTTTATAATTTTGAAACTCATGTAGTCTTGAACACATGGCACTGATACAAATTACTAATTTATATTCTGACTTTAAAAATAAAAAAAGATTACTGGAAGCCAGGTACAGTGGAGTGTGCCCAGCTATATAGGAGGCTGAACTGGGAAGATCCCTTCAGCCCAGGAATTTGAGGCTATATTGTGTAATGATATTGCCTATGAATAGCCACTGGACTCCATCCTAGGTCACCTAGCAAGACCTCGTCTCTTAAAAAGAGTATTGGAGTGACTTTTAAGTTCCCCATTTAAGTTTCCACTAATTTTAAAATAGGTTTACCTGGTTACTACTGAATACTTAATTTCTTTTTGGCACCTAGCTACTATTACACAAGCTACTAATAGGGAAGGTCAGTTTTTTCCCCTTGATGCATTAAGTTTTCTTTAGGGAAAACTGTTTTGTTTATAAACAGTAAATTATAAAGGATGTCTGTGAATACGGGACTACCGTGCACAAAGAAATTTTACCTGCTTACCTTAGATGAGGTTTTTTGTGTTTTCTTTCTTTTTTTAATGAGTTGAATCTTTTTATACCTCTCTCCTTAGTGGAGGTGGCAGTGAAGTTCCAGGGAGCAGAAAGCTGCAGTAAGCCAGCTTGTTAAAGCAATTAGTAACTATTATATACATGCATTTACTGATGATTTCACAGTCTTTGACAAAATTAATCTCTTGCTTTTCTTTTTTTCTTTTTTCTTTTTTTGAGATAGTCTCACTGTGTCTCCCCCGGTAAAGTGCGGTGGCATCACAGCTCACAACAACCTCAAACTCTTGGGCTCAAGTGATTTTCTTGCCTCGACCTCCTGAGTAGTTGGAACTACAGGCGCCCACCACAACACCTGGCTATTTTTTGGTTGCAGTTGTCATTGTTGTTTATCAGGCCCAGGCTGGGCTCCAACCCGCCAGCTTTGGTATATGTGGCCGGCACCCTACTCACTGAACTACAGGCACTGAGCCAAAACTAATCTCTTTTCATCATCTTATAACTCAAGGTGTCACCTCTCACGGAGCTAAGATGGTGGAGCAGGCCCACAACCTGTACTCATTTATGAAAAATTACTTCTACTGAGTTATTTGTTGGCTCTGTACAGCCTCAGATATTTGATAGATTATAGAGATTAAAAGCTGATGTTCACCAAATAGATAAGATCTTTAGCTTACAATTAAAAGATAACATAAGACAAAAGTGATGGGGTAGTGGTTGCTGGTAGCATCCACCAAGGGATCCTCTGGGATTTAACTACTCAGACCTTACAGCCATAGCTCGTCACCTGGGAAGCATCAGGAATTCTTCAGTGAGAGTCCTCAAAGTGGTCAAAATTGGTGATAGCCCCTACAACCATCCAGAAGTTATCTTCTTTCTTGTGATACAACTCAGGTATAAGGAGAAGAGATCAACATCAGTCATATAGGAGGTTCCCTGGTTTAAAGGCCTTGTGTCCCACAGGATCCAGTATCTCAGTATCTATTATAGCAACTTCATAAGCATAGCATCCAGGGTCCCCACGAGAGAACACCCAGTTATGAGAGACAACACAGAGAGAACCCCACGGTTATGGCATCTCTGTCAGCTATATATAGTTCCTCTTAGTCCATATGCACTTTACCAAATTTTTTTTTTTTTTAGAGACAGAGTCTCACTTTATTGCCCTTAGTAGAATGCTGTGGCATCGCAGTTCACAGCAACCTCCAGCTCTTGGGCTTAGGCGATTCTCTTGTTTCAGCCTCCCTAGTGGCTGGGGCTACAGGCGCTGGCCACAACACCCAGCTATTTTTTGTTTAGCCAGGGCCGGGTTTGAACCTGCCACTCTTGGTATATGGGGCCGGTGCCCTACCCACTGAGCCACAGACGCTGCCCAGTTTACCAACTTTGAAACAACATTGTTTGCTATTATAGTAAACATTCTCATCTGTGTCAGATTTCCAGAGGAACAGAGCTAGAGATATGTAAAGATCAGATTCTCATGCTTCAGGGAAAAGGATTTTGTTAATATTGTGCACACTTACCCAAATGAGCTGTCTTGTTAAGACTTTAGCACATTTCTTAAGTGATTAAGTCAGAGCTTTGCCTTCTGTAAATATTAAACTTAGTGGTATATGTCCCTGACTATTGAATTAATACCTAATTTTTCCCTTCAGCGTAGATAGCCCTGCTGCACAAAACTGCTTAAATGAATATCATCTTTTTTTCCTACTGGCTGGAGCATTTATGGGCTATAGCTATAGCCTCCTGTATTTTGTTAATAACATGAACTACCTTCCATTTCCCATCATACAGGTAAGATAACATTTGAGCATTACCTTATGCCAGAATTTGGCAGAGTTAAAATTGCCTTGGTGTGTGCTTATATATGTAAGGGTTCTCATCTGATTAATTCAAGATTCAATCAGCAAAACTTAGGACTGAGATCCTCAAAATGCCGTTTAGAGAGAAGAGTTTTGTCTTCATGAGACTTTAGTGTAGTTTTGAGAGTTGTAACTACTTTCTCAGAATACTTCTTTGTTTCACTCTTGTCCTCCCTGCTAGATGGTGGCACTTCCTGTGACCTAGTGTGGTTCGCAAAGGATAAGGATAATATGCAAAGTACTTGTGTGCAATTGCCAACTTTTTTTTTGAACTTAAGAACCCCATAAGCTCGAGGATGTGCAAATAAGTTTAGAATATGTCAGCTACTGTCTCACGTCCTTTTTAGAACAAGGCAAAATGTATATAAATAAAACAATTTCAAATGGTTGTTTGAGTAGATAGTACATTGATATAAATTTCAAAAAAATCTTAGCTGGTAGGAGTTGTTCATGGAACTCAGAGCTGCCTCCTCAGGTAGGAGAGAAGGATTGGTTGAGATGTCTCACTGACACATCAGTGTTCTCCTCCGCCTGTTTCCACTATTCCTGAGGCTGCAGGCTGGGCACTGAAGCAAAAATACTAGAACTAATCCTTTCTTACTAGGATCCAATTTGGTGGGGAGGGAGGATGTGTAAATAAATGCTGTGACATGAGAGTATAATATATGATTGGCTAGAGTTTTCATATGCCCTGTTTCAATTACTGCCCATTGTTATATCAATGAGAACAAGCTGATGAAAATACATGCACTTCAGGGAGATGGTGCCTACTGAAAATGATCTGGCCCTTACCTCCTTGCAACTGTGAGTGTGTGAAAAAAAAGTACTGTTTAGAACTTCTTCATATCTTGTTAAGATGAATTAAAAGCAGAATGTCAACTTTGCTACCTCAAAATTTCACAAGGAGAAAAACTCCAAAATCTTATATATGGAAATATCTATAATAAATCATCTTTGATCCAAACACAATTAAGAACATAATAAAGAAAAGAAAATGTTAGAGAAAAATGGAATACTCCTAAATACCTTGCTGGACCTCTGTTGAGAGTGACTATTTAACATCACAGATGTGCAACAAAATGAATCCAAAAGAGTCTAATAGTGGAGTATTGTTTCCATCATGTAACATCAAATTTGTAAAATTTTAATACCAAATTTTTTCTAATTCCTCTAAATAGAATTACATAAGCAGTTTTATATTATTCATATTATTAATAACTACTTTTTTTCATGTAACCTATAAAAAATTAGGTCTTACAAAAAATCTCCTAATTTTAACCAATTTGCCATTAGTCTGAGTTTTTATTCTTTACACTGCCCAAACCAGTTCCATTTCCCTTAACAAATTTTTTTATTTTCTGTAGAGACAGAGTTCTTCTGTTGCATAGGCTGGAGTGCAGTGGCACTACCATAGCTTATTGTAACCTAAAACTCCTGGTCTCAAGCCATCCTCCTGTTTCAGGTGCATGCCACCATGCCCTGTTAACTTTTTTTTTTTTTGTAGAGATAGGGTTCTTACCCTGTTGCCCAGGCTGGTCTCAAACTCCTGTGATCTTCCCACTTGATCTTCCCATCTTTGCCTACCAAAGTACTGGGATTACAGGAACGTGCCACCATGCCTGGTCAAATTACATCAAATTCTTAATGACAGACTGATAGGGGACAGCAGAATGTTAGTGTGGCATAGGGCACAAGGAAATGAACAAGAAAGGGCTTGACAAACTGTATGCCAGCAAGACTATTGAAAGTGTTACATGAGATTTATAGAGCACTTTGCACAGCTCCTGGCACATAGTAATAAGGGGTAGTTCATAGCAAATCACAGCAGAAATCCCACAGGGAATTGAAAAGCACTTCAGGCTTGGCACCTGTAGCTCAGTGGCTAGGGCGCCAGCCACATACACTGGAGCTGGCAGGTTCGAATCCAGCCCGGGCCTGCCAAACAACAGTGACAACTACATTAAAAAAATAGCCGGGCATTGTGGTGCCCACCTGTAATCCCAGCTACTTGGGAGGCTGAGGCAAGAGAATTGCATAAGCCCAAGAGTCTGAGGTTGCTGTGAGCTGTGACGCCCCAGCACTCTGCCCAGGGCAACAGCTTGAGATCTATCTCAAAAAAAAAAAAAAAAAAGCATTTCAGCATAGGAACTAGAGAAGGGGAAATTAGGTATTCTTGGCATATCTACTGAAATGTCCACCTGCTTCCCTACCTTCTTTGTACCCTCGTGAGTAATGGTTGAGATGAGAGCTGTGGTGTTAATGTATGGACTGCTTTTTAAAGGATACTGTAGGCATCTGTACACACAGTATGAGGCTCTAACTTTCTAATACTATAATTCTTTGTAGTTCTTCAGGTTCTGAAATTCCTTAAAGAAGGATAAGTCCTAATGTAAGCACAAAAGATGACCAGAATTTGGAAGTTCATCTTTTTTTTTTTTTTTAAGAGACAGAATCTCACTTTATCACCCTCAGTAGAGTGCTGTGACATCACAGCTCACAGCAACCTCTAACTCCTGGGCTTAGGCAATTCTCTTGCATCAGCCTCCCAGGTAGCTGGGACTCCAGGAAGTTAAGTGCCTGCTTTAGAATGATGTGGAATGTGTCATTTGATTCTGCTTTGTTTTTCCACCGCAATACAAGTTCTTGTGCTTTAGGAGATCTCTGTTCAATTAGGTTTCCTTAGATTCTTTCTAGTAATTTATCATGTTTTCTTCACTGGTATTTTGAGGGTAGAGAATGGGAAGGAGAGAGCAGCAGATAATCCTTGTTTTAGAGGAAATACCGTTTTTTCAAGAAATTGCTGTTTTTCTCTTGATTCCTCTCTCTTAGATCTTTAGAATTGGCAGATATCCACTGAGGATCTATTTAGCCGGTTCAGCCTTCTTGTTTTTCAGATAATTAGATAGAGAGGAGAGATGGCTTGCTCAGGGGTATACAGAAAGGAATCACTAGAATTCCTACCTCCTTATTCAATTCCTAGGCTAGTGTTTTTTTCCCTATCTCCCATTTTTCTGCAAAGAGCATTTACAAATATTTAGTGTAAAGGCAGTGTACATTATCCTTAAGATGCAGGCTCTGAATCTCTGCCTGTATTTGTACTTCAGAGCTTTTGCCAGCTTGTAACATTGGTTAAGTTATTTACCTTCTCTGTTTCTTGGTTTCCTCATTTGTAAGAGGGGGAGAATAATAGAACTTCCTTCATAGGGTTCTTATGAAGTTTAAATGTATTAATGCATGTAGGTGCTTAGAGTGGGCCTGCTGCCTGGTAAACACCCAGAGAATGCTAGCTGTTATTATTATTGTGTTTTTTGTACCTTCTCCACCTTGATAGTCCTTAATATCAAGTATACATTGATGCTATTAATTATTCTTATTTCTGATCTTATATCAGTGAAATATTTGTATAAATACTAAATGGTAATCAGAAATAATAGCTGATTTTCTTTTTTACTTCTGGAATATTTGTCTTCTTGCACAATAATTGTGCTTTGTTATATTGGTTGTTAAACAGTTAAGTTCCTGCTTTAGAATGATGTGGAATGTGTCAAATTTGATTCTGCTTTGTTTTTTCCACAGCAATACAAGTTCTTGCGCTTTAGGAGATCTCTGCCCTTACTAGTTAAACATAGTTGTGTGGAATCACTGTTCCTGATTAGAAATTTCTGCATTGTGTATTATTTTCTTGGTAAGAATTTCTGTTTTTTGATATGGTGATGTAATAGCTCATAGTTCAGAAGATGTTAGATACCAGGTCATTCTTGATTATTTTGTTTATTTCCTACAGTTACAGGTATGTGATTAGCCCAATTGATTCATTGTTTAAATTGTTAAAGATAATTTATTTAGTTGAGGGAAAATATTGTTAATGTGGTATATACATAGAGGGAAATATTCATCCTTAAAAAAGAGGAAATCTTACCATGTGCTATAACGTGAAGAAACCTCAGGGATATTATGCTAATGGGGAAATAGCCCAGTCACAAAAAGACAAATACTTCATCGTTCCACTTACACATGTATGAGGTGTCTAAAATAGTCAAACTCTTAGAGAGAGTAGAGTTGTGATTGCCAGGGGCTGGGGAGATGGGGGAAAGAGGAGGAGTTATTCGATGGGTATAGAGTTTCAGTTTTGCAAGATGGAAAGTTGTGGAGCTCTGTTGCACAACGATGTGCGTATAGTTGACATTGCTGTACTATATACACTTAAAGATGGTTAAGATGGTAACTTCTGTGTTTTTTCACTACAATAAATATATTTAAAAAGGAAAAAATACATACATCACTTGGTTATTACTCTATCTAGAAATAGCATACTCTTTTTTATAAGTTGTAGTGATGCTATTAATACAATAGAAATATTCTGTTGGTCTCTTAAAAAAAAATATTCTGTTGGTAAAGGAACCCTATAGTATTTATTAACATGAATTTTAATCACAAAAATGCAGTTTATTATTTAGTATAATGAGCAGTTCAAGTTGAAAACATTAATCTCATTAGCAACACATTATAATTTAAACAAAATCCAACATTGAAAAATAACTGCAGGTTCTTTCTGATCCTACTTTTCTTCTTTGGATGTGATTTTACGTAAGTGTTCTCATTGTGAATGGGTCATCCTGTTGTTTACTTTTGTCACTTGTAGTTTATATAATCCTTTTTCTTTCTTTCTTTCTTTTTTTTTTTTTTTTGGTAGAGACAGAGTCTTATTCTATCACCCTTGGTAGAGTGCCGTGGCATCACGCAGCTCACAGGAATCTCTAAATCCTGGGCTTAGGCGATTCTCTCCCCTCAGCCTCCCAAGCAGCTGGGACTACAGGCGCCCGCCACAACGCCCAGCTATTTTCTTTTTGTTGTTGTTGTTGTTGTTGTTTTAATTGTATTTCTTATTTTTATTATTATTATTTTTGCAGTTTTTGGCTGGGGCCGAGTTTGAACCTGCCACCTCAGGCATATGGGGCTGGCGCACTACTCCTTTGAGCCACAGGCGCCGCCCCAGAGACAGTCTCACTTTATTGCCCATGTGGTGTCATAGCTCACAGCAACCTCCAACTCCTGGGCTTAGGTGATTCTCTTGCCTCAGCCTCCCGAGTAGCTGGGACTGCAGGTGCCTGCCACAATGCCCGGCTATTTTTTCTTGCAGTCCGGCTGGGGCTGGGTTCGAACCTGCCACCCTCAGTATAGGTGGCTGGCGCCCTATGCACTGAGCTACAGGCATCGCCTTATTTTTGTTGTTGTTGTTGCAGTTTGGCCGGGGCCGGGCTTGAACCCGCCACCCTTGGTATATGGGGCTGGCGCCCTACCCACTTGAGCCACAGGTGCTGCCTTTTTTCTGCATAGCTCTTATACTTGTCATTCTAATGTCAACAGTTCATAACGACCAGGCATCGTGGCTCATGCCTGTAATCTTGGCACTCTGGGAGGCTGAGGTGGGTGGATTGCTTGAGCTCAAGAGTTGAAGGCCAGTCTGCGCAAGAGTGAGACCCCATCTCTACTTAAAATAGAAAAGCTAGTTGGGCATAGTGGCAGGTGCCTGTAGTCCCATCTACTAAGGAGGCTGAGGCAAGAGGATTACTCAAGTCCAAGAGTTTGAGGTTGCTGTGAACTATGATGCTATGGCACTCTATACAGGGTGGCAGAGTGAGACTCTTGTCTCACAAAAACAAAACCATTAATTGTAATGTATTATAATGCCGTTGCAGTCAGCTCAGCCTGGCTGTTGCCCTAGTGTTGTACATTTGGGCTGACACAGTGGCTGTGTCGACATTTTGATGGTCATCTCTTCTTTAACTCTGTTTATATTCAACTTGAATTTCATTTCCAGCATTATCATTTTACATTTCTTTGCTGCATTTTGATCTTTTAGGGTCAGTTTCCTCTTTCAGCTATTTATTTTTGTAAAGTGTCATGAAAGATAAGGAGGCAACACAACTACATGCTTTGCTGTCTGTGTCTGAACTAAATAACAGATGTAAGTGATCAGTCACCAACGGACTTTGAGAGAAGTGATGGGGCTGGTCACAGACCCCATGGTTATCTATATATAACCTGCTATGTGTCTGTTACCTACATAGTGATTTGTGTTTTGAAAAGTTAGAAGTACTGTATGTTGTAGCTCATAGTTAATACAACACAGTAACTGAAATTTGAAGTGTGTTGTTGGAAGAATGGTGTTTCTCAACTAAGTGATACTAACTGAAATGTGTATATATTGGAACCACTCAAAGTAAGGACTGCCAGCATTTAGAAGTTACTTTCTTTTCCTTCACTTTACTACTTAAACATAACTGAGGGCTTGATGTCTGTGTGGCTATTTCATTGACATTTTCTAAAGCATGATTAAGATTAATTACATTAACTTTTTATGTTCATAGTATTTTCCCCCCCTTAGGTTATATTCCCAAAGCTTGGATTAGCACTGCTATGGACCTTCGCTTAGATGGGTAAGTGATTAAAAAAATCTAATTTTAACTCTTTTTATCCTTTTAGATGTTTGCTACTTTCCAGATTTCTTTTTGGATATAACCTGTAGAATTTAAAAAAAAATTATATTCATTTTTGAATGTATATAGTTTTATATAGTTTAAAATTCTAAAGGAATATAAAAGGAAATACAGGGCCAGGTGAAATGGCTTATGCCTGTAACCCTAGTATTTTGGGAGGCCAAGATGGAAGGCTGGCTTGAAGCGAGGAGTTTGAGGTTGCAGTGAGCTATAATGATGCCACTGCACTCTAGCCTGGGCAATAGAGCAAGACCCAGTCTCAAACAAAAGGTATACAGTGAAAAAGACTCCTTTGTCTCCAGTAACCTAGTTCTTCTCCTCTAATGATAATCCATTTTTGTGTTAGATACAACTTCTATCCTATACAAAAGTAGGCTTCTTAATTTGCGTGGACCATTCCTATTTCGTTTTTCTCCTCAACAATCATTCATTCTGTAGTATCCCATGGTACACCCCCGTGCTGTGGCATTATTCTAATTGATTATGAAGAAACCAAAATTGAGCAAGGTCAAATGGTCAGTTGAAGATCACAAGTGGCAATCAAGTGATAGCACTGGAGCACTTAAGAGGTTAAACAGTGAGGCTCGGCGCTTGTAGCTCAGTGGCTAGGGTGCCAGCCACATACACCAAGGCTGGCAGGTTTGAACCCAGCCCAGGCCTGCCAAGCAACAATGACAACTGCAACAACAACAATAAAATAGCCGGATGTTGTGGCGGGCACCTGTACAGCCTGACCAGCCTGAGTGAGACCCCATCTCTACTAAAAATAGAAAAAATTAGCCATGTGTTGTGGTGGGAGCCTGTAGTCCCAGCTACTTGGGAGGCTGAGGCAAGAGAATTGCTTAAACCCAAGAGTTTGAGGTTGCTGTGAGCTGTGATGCTACGGCACTCTACCAAGGGCAACATAGTGAGACTCTGTCAAAAAAAAAAAAAAAAAAGTTAAAAAGTGCTTAAGAATTTAAAAAACAACATTATCAGCTATTGTATTCCCCCATATATGAAATATTATGCCAGGCACTCCTACTGTAAACCATTTTATATTTTTTAATAGCTGTAAGGGGAAGAATGAAGAGATTGTGCCAGTGTTACATGGATAAGAAAACAGGGTAGGATAATCATAACATTATAAATGGCAGAGTCAGAGGTTCAAATTCTGGTTTTTGTAATTGCTAGTTGCAGAATTAAAATTACTTTGTTCATTGATCTATTCAAAGTTTTGTTAAGATGACAGTGTTGGGATCACTATTGCTCAGTGGTTAGAGCGCTGGCCACATGCCCCAGGACTGGTGGGTTCAAACCCGGCCCAGGCCTGCTAAACAAACAAACAAAAACATAGCTGGGTGTTGTGGTGGGTGCCTGTAGTCCCAGCTACTTGGGAGGCTGAGGCAAGAGAACTGCTTAAGCCCAAGAGTTGGAGGTTGCTGTGAGCTATTATTTCACAGCACTCTACAGAGGGAGGCAAAGGGATACTCTGTCTCAAAAAAAAAAAAAAAAAAAGATGGCAGTGTTAGCATTATTTAGCATTCTTACGGAGTTTTTTGCATTGTTTTATCAGTAAAGATCATTATTTTAGTGGCATGTGCTTTTAGCCACTGTGAAACTAGTTTGTAGGGTACGTGAATAAAGCTGAAATGTGGTCTAGGAGAGGTACTAGTCATATTTACTGGCTTTTAAGTATTAAACTACAAAGCAACAATAATAAACTTTCACCCACCTCTAGTAGTTAGACTTAGAGGCTTGGCTCATTCTGTCTCCATAGTAAGCAGCAGTGAAGACCAGAAGCACAGAATCGGTAGAGCCAGGTAGTCTGCACTTCCCTACGGCTCCCTCGGGTGCCTCATACGAATGGGTGAGGGAAGGACTCTGTCGGGACACCCAAGGAGAGGTGTCTGTCAACATTATTTAGAAACAGGCCTCAGTTGTTTCTCAGTATGGAATCCCAAGCCTGTTAAACACTTACATGTTCTTCCCGTGAGATTCAGTAGTGATTTCTGCTTTCCTAGGCAGTTGTACAGGCCCCTTGACACCGTGAGTGGCCTTTTGAATCTCTCGTTACTCTACCACGTCTGGCTGTGTGGCGTCTTCCTCCTGATGACTTGGTACATCTCATGGCTCCTCTTCAAAATCTTTGCCACAGAGGTGAGTATTGAGTTTTTTGTTAATATTTTGTGTTTTGGTGTGTACAGATTGTCAGTAGAGCACTGGTCAGTGTGCTAAGCCCACAGCCATTTCAGTAAGTTGATTTTCAGTCGTCTGAGGCTTCATTAGGGACAGATCATTTATAACTGACATTTATTTTATATTTTTTTTTGAGGAACAATATTGATATTCACGTAAGTTTTAGAAATTAAACTAAATGGACTACTACTGCGCTTTTCTGGAGTCTTCTGTTTCTTTACTGAGCATATACTAAATGGACCTAAATTTTAAATTAATCTTATCTGTCGTTGACATAGCTAGTGTTAAAATATATGGCAATAAAATATTTGTATTTTTGAAGGAATGTTTTAACATTTATATTGAAGATAAGGTTTTAAAATTTGAGGTGATCTTCTGGATAATTCCCACAAATACCTTTTTTGTTGTTTTTTGTCTTTTTTTGAGACAGAGTCTCTGTCTCACTGGGTAGAGTGCTATGGTGTCACAGCTCACAGCAACCTCAAGCTCTTGGGCTGAAGTGATCCTCTTGCCTCAGCCTCCCAAGTAGCTGGGACTATAGGCTCCCGCCACAACACGTGGCTAATTTTTTCTATTTCTAGTAGAGATGGGGTCTCACTCAGTCTGGTCACCCAATTATGTTTTAAATGAATAAGAATTACTGTGTTTTGCCATGACTTATGTGTACTTTTTTGCCCTAATTAATTAATTAGGAAAATTTTTTAAAAAAAATTTCTAAGTGTTTGTCTTAGAAAATTAGTGTTTCTATTTCAGTTTAACCTGTAGGTTTGTATTTTTCAGTGGTTTCAGAGAATCTTTGTTTCTGAAACTTATTTCTGTTATTTAAAGCTAGAATCTAATAAAATTGGGACAGTAACAGTATTTTAAAATGGTGGGTTTAGGATTGTATGACTTTAACACAACCTGTTTTTACAGAGAGCACTAAAGATGTTAATTTGATTGTATTGTCTTTATAATAAATTTCAGTTGGTGCTTAGTGAATGTAACGTGATCATGAAAAAATTATTTTTGGAGTCTTTATATTTGATAGGCTCATGTATTTCCTGTACAACCACCATTTGCCGAAGAGTCAGATGAGTGCCTTCCAAAAGTTTTAAATAGCAATCCTCCCCTCATCATAAAGGTAACGGAACTATGTACTTTTTATCTTTACAGTCATGTCTAACTTGTTTTACAGAATGGATTTAATATTTAGTGTGTTTAGATATTTAGATGTGTTTTTTGAGGACCTAGACTATCCTAGTATGAATATTTGTAAAAACTATCAATTTGCTAATGCTGTTTATTTTTTCAGTTTTCATTCCAAGTGACTAAAATATAAATGTATAAGGCAGCATTTGGGTACAAGCTAGCTAATACTATATTCAGAAAGACATAAAAATATTTCCCAGCATAAAATATGATATCCAACTATCTATATTATATTAGCTTTTTTTTTTTTTGGCAGTTTTTGGCTGGGGCTGGGTTTGAACCCCCCATCTCTGGTATATGGGGCCGGCACTCTACTCCTTTGAGCCACAGGCATTGCCCATCTATATTAGCTTTTTACAGACTATTTGCAGTAGCTAGATGAAACATTCTTGACTTATTGATCACTGGATCAAGACATTTTTTACTTATGTAGTATTGTAGGCTTTTGTGATCAAAGGATGTGCTTGGTAATGTGTAAATATTTAGTGAACTCTCTTCAAATATGGGCCACTGAGCTGGGCATGGTGGTGCATGCATGTAGTCTCAGTTCTCAGAAAGTTGAGGGGGCAGGATGCTGGAGGCCAGGAGTTCTAGACCAGCATGGACAATATAGCAATACTCTCTCTCCTTCTCCCCAAAAAAACCCTCACTGGTAATGATCCTAAAACCAATTACTATCAAAAGAGTTTAAAGAATTTACATTGTGTATACAAATCAAGCTAAGTGAATGTAAATTGTTTTGATACAAATTACAATTTGAAATTTTAAAGTAGATCTATAAGAAAATGAACCACTGAGGCTCTAATTGCCTTTAAATACAATTACGACTGGTTTGTTAGATAAACTTAAAAATATCAATTACTCATGGTTACTTAGCAAATCTTTGTTTTTTGGATAAGCATCAGTCATTGCTAGTTGCTTGGGGTAGAATGTTGAATAAGCTGTAACACAGCCTAATGGAAAATGCAGATACCCCAAACAATTAAAATTTAGTACCAGCTTGGCGCCAACCATATGCACCTGAGCTGGCGGGTTTCAATCCAGCCCAGGGCCCACCAAACAACAATGATGGCTGCAACCAAAAATAGCCGGGCATTGTGGCGGGCGCCTGTAGTCCCAGCTACTTGGGAGGCGGAGGCAGGAGACTCGTTTGAACCCAGGGGTTGGAGGTTGTATGAGCTGATATGTCACGGCACTCTACTCAGGGTGACAGCTTGAGGCGCTGTCTCAAAAAAAAACAAAAAAATTTACTAGGGTGGCTCGGTGCCTGTGGCTCAAGTGGCTAGGGCAACAGCCACATACACTGGTGCTGGTGGGTTCAAATCCAGCCCGGGCCTGCCAAACAATAATGACAGCTACAACCATAAAATAGCCAGGCATTGTGGCGGGTGCCTGTGATCCCGGCTACTTGGGAGGCTGAGGCAAGAGAATTGCTTAAGCCCAAGAGTCTGAGGTTGCTGTGAGCTGTGACGCCACAACACTCTACCAAGGGCGACATAATGAGACTCTGTCTCAAAAAATAAAAGAAAAATTTACTATGGCAAGTGCAGCGAGATCACTTACTTTACTTGGCACTAACACAAAAAAATGTCACAGAGGAATGATCTCTTGAAGGAGTAAAGAGGTTTGCCAGGGCAAATAATGAAAATTTTCAGTAAAAAAAGAACAGTAGATACTGTGTGTCTGCTATATGCTAGGCACTGCCTTTGGGCGTGGTAGCAAGCAAGACATTGTTTTCATTCTTGTGGGCTTTGCCTCACAATTTGATGAGTAGAAGCAGGTGAGACACATAAACAATGTAATTGTATATAAAGTGCTGCTTGAGAGTTGCGTGAGTATATGTTTGTGTGAGGGAGGCCAGGGAAAGTTTGGAAATGATACAGAAAGCTCTTTGTGTCTGGAGCCTCCAGAAGGTGGGGAGGGTAGAGATAGGAACATTTTAGAAATATAGAAAGGAAGGTTATGGTTTTGAAATATTTCTTTCTTGAAAAAGTCTAACTAATTTGCTTGTGGATGTATAATGATAAACCCAATTCATAAATAAGATTTTGTATAGAGATTAAAAAAATTGAATAATACGCATTTTTTTCCTTTTAGTATTTAGCCTTGCAGGACCTGATGTTGCTTTCTCAATATTCTCCTTCACGAAGACAAGAAGTTTTTAGCCTTAGCCAACCAGGTATTGCTGAAAGTTATAGACCTGACTGGGTGTGTGTGTGTGTGCAGGAAGTGCTTTTACTTAAAGGTGTATTTAATAAAACATCACCCATCAGTGAGTCCATTACATTCAAGTACTGACTTGAATTTTATACAGTGTAAGTGTTTGCATTGCTGTGGGTAGGATTTGTCACTAGGCAAAGTATTTTTTAAATGTTTATTTCCTTCAGCTCCCTCTTTCTCTTAATATGAGAAAAAAAAATTAATGCTGCAAGGGATTTTTAAAAATAGATGGTTTAGCCAGGTATGATGGCTGGACCCTGCGTCCCAAGCTTCTTGGGAGACTGAGATGGTAGCATCTGCTTGAGCCTGGGAGTTCTCAACCAGCCTAGGTAGTACAATGAGACCTGTCTCAAAAAAACAAATAAAAATAAAAAACACTCCACTAACAGGTGGTCTAATGTCCTACACAGGAGATAGAAGTCTTGTAGAGTGGCTTAAATAAAGTTGCCAGAGTTGGAGTAAGAGAAACACTTCTCTGCTGTTCCTGGCAAAGACTGACTATTCGAGACTGTGACTGTGCCAGTGCTCTGCCTTGTTCCTAGAGGAAAAGCCCTCCAGGCCTGGCTGCCAGTGGGAAACAGAGAACCTGGGTAGCTTTTCTTCTTTCTAATCAGTTCTTCATTATTTTGCCAAACTCGCCAATTCCCAGATTGTAAAATGAACCTTCTATAGTTAAATGTTATATGGAAATGAAATCCAGTTATATAAAAATACAATTGATTGGAGCCACTCTCTTTTTGGTAGCATGAGAAATCCAGACCCGATACTGTCGAAAATTAAGTATATTTTTCTGTCAGGTTTGGGTTAATTTAGGAATTCTCTCTAGATTAAATATTTTTACCAGGAATTTCAAGTAAACTGTGTAAAAGGGTGGCATGTGCTCTGCTAGAGAATGTGCATTCTAGGGCATATTAAAATTAATTTGGACTGCTACACAGTTCCCAGTGGTCCTGAGTTACAGCAGTATAAAACATCCTGAGGCCTTCTGAGTGAAAGTGAAGTGTGTGTGTGTGTGTGTGTGTGTTTGCAGGTTAGGTATATTCCTCTTGACTTGTTAAAAAGAGGAGATGTTTAAGGAGAGACCTAATTCAGGAAGGAACGATTATTTGTTATGCAAGACAGGGAAACTAGTTTTTAGAGTACTTCTTTGCCACTCTTAACACATAACAAAGCCTACTTCATTTTTGCATGGTAACTCTAGGAGACAGAGATTTTAGAAAATTAAAAATAATGAGAAATAAGGGAATTTTTAAAGACATTGGGATCACAGTTATTTAAATTAAATTATAACAGATCTTTAAACTCTCCAGCTATAAAGTATCATTATTCATGAGTTGCAAGTGATATGACTCAGAAGCTGGCTCTTACATATATGAAAATGTAAGAAAGCACAGTGGGTCGGACACAACAGTAGAAGTTTTCAGGGCCATGGAAGGTATCTCATTGAAAACCCTAGCATTTGTTGTTTTAGTTCATTATTCACAGGCTTAGCAGTCTGGTCAGTACCTCTCGTGAAGTAAGATCTTTTTCACTCAAATTCTGACCTAGTATTTGGTTTAGTGACCTATTTGAGGGTTTTTTTTAAAAGTGGTAAAACAGCAAGTTTTTATTTGTAGAATTTTGAGAAAGTTAATTGAATTCTTCCTAGGTATTAGATGGCATGTTTATAAATATAGCTTACCTAGGAAAAGTGGGCCCAGATGCAAAGTATAATGTAAAATTTCTTACTTTTTCCCCCTCATTTTGAGAGGAGACTATAAGATTATCTACATTTTAAAAGTTGCTGTTTGGACCTCGCAGGTGGACATCCTCACAATTGGACAGCCATTTCAAGAGAGTGTTTGAATCTTTTAAATTATATGACTCAGAAATTGGTTCTCCACCAAGAAGCTGCTGCTACGAATGGGAGAATGTCTTCATCTTGCCCAGTAGAACCTAAGAAATTGACTTGTCCAGGTAATTTCTGTTATTGCTAAGAGAGGGGAAAGCATTTACATTTTATTTTTTAAGAAAGAGAGCATATGGGAGACCGAGGCGGGTGGTTTGCTTGCACTCAGAAGAGACCAGTCTAAGCAAGAGCAAGACCCCATATCTAAAAATAGCTAGATGTTATGGTAGGCACCTGTAGTCTCAGCTACTCAGGCGGCTGAGGCAAGAGGATCACTTGAGTGCAAGAGTTTGAGGTTGCTGTGAGCTATGATGCTACAGTACTCTACCAATGGTGACAAAGTAAGACTCTGTCTCAAAAAAAAAAAAAAAGAAAGCATGACGGTAGTTAATCTAAAGATACTTATATGAATGTGAAGTGTATATTCATAAGGAAAATAATTCCACATATGGGCATATGGGATATTGTATTGAACCATATCCTTGTAGATTGGGTATCATTGTAGATTGAAAACTTAAATCCAAAACATCAAATTGTCCGCCATAAGTATATATAGTTTTTTGTCCGTCAGCTAAAAAAATTCAGAATGGTGGTAGTGTTAATTTAAAAATGATACCAGAATGATGGTCATTAAATAAGAGACTTTAGCTTCCTCTAGTACAAAGCCAGATGAATCTTTGTAGATAATATTGGATGTTGTTCTGGTTACAGTATCCCAGAAATAAGCTGCTGGTCCAGAGAAGAGAAACTGAAAAGGTTGAGTGACTTCACACTTGTTATTTCATTTTTTTAAGAGAGCTTGATATAATCTTGCATTTGAAAGATAAAAGCTGAGAAAAAGAAGTGTAAGTGGAGGAACCTGTGCTGTTTCACTACGTCCCATACCTAGAGGAACCTGTGCTGTTTCACTACATCTCATACCTAGAAGATGCCTGAGCATGTGAGGCTGGTACACGGCCTTCATGTTTGGATGTCTTTTGGAACCAGGCTTTTAATGAAAATGGGTGAAATGGCTGGGTGGGGAAAGTGGTAACCTTGAGGCTTCCTCTGTGAGTTAACTGTACGGCATTGCTCCCAGGTGAGAATCTGGACCCAGTATCTGAGCTTTTGGTCTTTCTTTTAAAAAAATTCTGAATTTGTTAAAAAATTGATGTGAAACCTTCCAGTTTATTTAAACGTTGGCAACTAATATTGATATTTTTTAAAAATCACTGTATGGATCAAAGCAAACTCATCTGTGGTTTTGAAGTTTTGAAGTCACTCATCTGGAAGAGTCATAGCCCCAAAACTAATAGATTACAAAGGAAAATGATGTAAATAAGTTCATGAATATCTTTTTTTTTTTTTTTTCCCTCAGTTTTTGGCCTGGGCAGGGCTTGAACCTGCCACCTCTGGCATAAGGGGCTGACACCTTACTCCTTTGAGTCACAGGCACCGCCCGTTCATGAATATCTTAAAAGAGTGGAGGGTGTTTTAGTTGTTACCACCTTTCAGATAAGCATTTACACGTATTTATTTAACTAATACTTATTGGATGCCTACTATATGTCAAATAATGTGCTAGAAGCTAGGGAATCACAGATGGAAAAATGCTTGTGATGTAGACCTTTTATTGGAAGGCATATAAATAATGATAAAAAGGAAAGAAGTGCTAAAAAGGAAATCTTTCAAAAAGGAGTCTTCTGAAAGGGCAAGATGATCTTCAATAAGGAAAGAAGGCCTTGCCCCTATTTGCAAGTATTTGTATGAGGTTCAAAGCCATGCCAGGTTTTCTAGGTTGGCCTCCTCTGTGCACAAGTTTTTGCTAAAGGGCAAATTATATCAAGGAAAATTCAGAGTTCAAATGGTTGATCTGCTACTATGGAGTTGGAATATTGAGTCTCAAACTCTTTGCTTGAGATAAACCCAGTGTTGATGGTTAAAAAAAAAAAAAATTATATATATATTTTGTATATATATAATACATATATTTCATAGGGATATGGAGCCAGTAGAGAACCTTAAATAGGTCAATTAGATCTAATTAGCATGTTAAATCATTGTAATGGTGGGTTGGATAGATCATGGGTTTGATCAAATATGAACCATTCATTATTTAAAATTTTTGTCATATATCATTGCTCAGCCAAAATTTACCTCTAATTTTGAGGAATGATGGCACAGTTAATCCCAGACTTAATTTTTAAATTGATTTTTCAAAAGATTTTTAATTTCTATTAACCTTTAAAAAGTCATGTAATGAAAATTTGATACTTGAGATGTTTAATTTCTTTATTTTTTTATTTTTTATTAAATCAGCTGTGTACATTAATGTGATCATGGGGCACAAGATGTTTAATTTCTTACGGTGGCTTTTTTTTTTTTAAGAGACAAGAGTCTCACTTTGTTACCCTCTGTAGGGCACTGTGGCGTCACAGCTCACGGCAACCTCTAGCTCTTGGGCTTAGGCGATTCTCTTGCTTCAGACTCCCAAGTAGCTGGGACTATAAGTGTCCATCACAATGCCCGGCTTTTTTTCTGTTGCAGTTTGGCTGGGGCTGGGTTCAACCCACCGCCCTCAGTTTATGGGGCTGGTGCCCTACTTACTGAGCCACAGGCGTTGCCTATTATGGTGGTTTGTTAAGAAGATAGAATCTCAGTGCAGTTTATCTTTGTGCCTTGTGCTGGAGTAGCAGGAAAAATTCTTTGTTTTTGTACACTAGACTCTGTAACTAAATTGGTAGAGTTATAAGATGATTTTTAAAGATGCTGTTTACAGCTGATAGTTATAGACATCCTGGACTAATTGTCTTTCGTATGACTTTAGTCAACCTGAAACAGCTTTATAGAAAAGGAGGTAAGGTTAGCCTGTTTTTCCTGCGTGTGTTAACATTGTAGGTTATGTTCAGCCAAGTAATAGTTATAGTAGGAAACATAACACTGAAACTGGATAACTTTTAAATGTGAATTGATGAGCTTATTTCAAACAGCTTAGTTAGAGAAACTGATAAAAATATGGAGGTGGAAAAACACAGAAACTGCACCATCCTGGCAAATAGATGTAAAAACTCCTTGAGTGGTCATTCAATTGCAGTAGTAAAATCTGAATCTTAAGAATGTAAACAAAAATGGAAATGATCTACTGAACCTTGGGTAAAGGTGTTAGATGAGAAATGGAGTTGTATGAAATTGGAGAACCTTTGTGCTAGCCTGCTTCATTCTGGTTGTGCCTTTAGCACTGGATCTGTTCTCTTGCAGAAGACACTGCTTTTCAAACACCAAAATCCAGCCAAATGCTTCGGCCTTCAGTGCCATCGTTAGTTAAAACATCAGTCTTTTCTTCAAAATTATCCACACCTGATGTTGCCAGTCCCCTTGGAACCCCATTTGGCTCTAGTGTAGTGAATCGAATGACTGGAATTTTTGATGTAAACACCTACTACGGGTCACCGCAAAGTCCTCAGCTAATAAGAAGGGGGCCAAGATTGTGGACATCTGCTTCTGGTGAGGACTGTTTATTTTCTAAAATTTGAAATGTTATAATTGTAGAGGATCAGACTGCCTAAGTTCTCACCTTACTGTTTTTGTTTTGTTTTTTAATAGGTCAGCAAATGACTGAATTTTCTAATCCTTTTCCATCTACTTCTGTTAGTGCTGAGGGTAAGCGAGTGAGACAGCCCAGTGTGGTTTATTCATGGATTCAGAATAAACGCGAACAGGTAGGATGATATGGTTATGGACTTATGTGACCCTGAGAATGTTAAGAATCTCGTATCAAGAGATCATCGGGAATAAATAAGACTTTTTTTGATGCTTTATGTATTAAGTTGACACATGAAATTGCTAATATTTGGCTGATTTTTAAGCTTATATGAATTGCAGTTTCATATGGCTTGACCTGATCCCATGTCATTAGTCTGTGAATTCTTTCATTTAAGAAATATTTGAGTTCTTCATGTGTGCACAGTGCAAATTCAGGCACCTGGTAAAATTTTTGTTTTTTTTAGACAGAGCCTCACTATGTTGCCCTTGGTAGAGTGCTGTGGTGTCATAGCTCACAGCAACCTCAAACCCTTGGGCTTAAGGGATTCTCTTGTCTCCGCCTCCCAAGTAGCTGGGACTATAGGCCCCTGCCATGACGCCCGGCTATTTTTTGGTTGTAGGTTATCATTGTTGTTTGGCAGGCCCGGGCTGGGTTCGAACCTGCTACCCTCGGTGTACGTGGCTGGTGCTGTAACCACTGTGCTACAGGTGCTGAGCCAAGGCACTTGGTAAATTAACAGACAAAATAAAGTCCTTCCCCTAGAGTGTTTACATTCTAGTGAGGGTCAGTAGATGAGCCAGCAAATGTATTGTACTATTTTTCTTTGAAATATTTAAAAAAATTTTCATAAATTATAAGACATGCATATATTTTTAAAAGTTGCTTTAAACTGTAACATGCTGTTAGTTGCATCCTGGTAGGTCATGTTCAGCATATGAAAAATATGCTTAAAAGGGAAGAAATTTGACGTGTCTTAAGTGTTATCTAGAAAAATAGAGTAGGAGGGAGAGACAGAGTAGCTAGGGGAAGCAGTACCATTTTATGTGAAGTGATCCAGGGAAATCTCACTAATGTGGTGATGAGAGGCCTGAAGGGAGGGCAGGGAGCAGTAGATGCAGAGACCCTGAGGGGATTGTGTGTTTGGCTTGTGTGGGGACAAGGTGGACATGAGTTTGGCTGAGCAGACTAAGAGGGGAGAGCGGTGATGAAGTCATGCAGGCACCAGGGCTCGCTGGGCCTATGAGTGATAGTAAAGACTGGCTTTTCCCAGAGGGAGATGGGAAGGCACTGTGATTTTGCCCACAAGAGTAATGTACTATAACTTACTTCTTTTTTTTATTTTTTATTTTTTTATTTGAGACGAACCTCAAGCTGTCGCCCTGGGTAGAGTGCAGTGACATCACAGCTCACAGCAACCCCAAACTTCTGGGCTCAAGTGATTCTCCTGCCTCCGCCTCCCAAGTAGCTGGGACTACAGGCGCCTGCCACAATGCCCAGCTATTTTTTTTGGTTGCAGCCGTCATTGTTGTTTGGCGGGCCCCCGGGCTGGATTCGAACCTGCCAGCTCAGGTGTCTGTGGCTGGTGCCTTAGCCACTTGAGCCACAGGCGCCGAGCCTATAACTTACTTTTTGAAAGTCCTATGTTGAGGCTAGATTGAGAGGGCGGGAGTGGAAGCAGAGAGACAGTGTTAAAGTTGTTGCAGTGATCTAGTAGGAGGGGGTGGTGACCAGATGGTTGTGGTGGGTTTGTAAGATGTGGTCAAAGTCTGGGTATGCATTTTAAGGTGAATGTAATAGGATTAGCTTTGGTTGTGGTTTATAAGAGGAGTCAGTGTTGACTGTAAGGTTTTTGGCTTGAAGACCTGGAATAATGTAATTGTAGTTTTTTGAGTTACAATTTAGTGATGATTCTGGTGAACAGGGATTTGATAGAGGTGAGGTGGGGAAAATAGGAGTTTGATTTTAGACATGCCAATTTTGAGATGCCTATTAGAAAACCAAGTAAAAATACTGAGTAAGAAATGAGGCATTTATCTGGAGTATAGGGGAAAGTTTTGGGCTAGAAATGTAAATTTGGAACTCATCAAAATGTAAGCAGTCTTTAAAGCCATGGCAGTCTGTGCAAACCCTTGAAGAGTGTAGATACAGAAAAAAAGAGATCCAAGAACTGGGGCCCGCCAGTGACTAAAGGTCTGGGTTTAGGAGAGATTGGGAGAGGACTTGGAGACTACAAGAAAAGTCACATCTTCCAAGGAGTTCTGTTGTAATTGGAGCCGAGAAATGGAGTAATAGCTGTGGGGAGGTGAGGGGTCAAGGAATGGTTTTATTTTTTAAGATGGGAGAAGTTATAACATGTTTGCTGATGGAGTAATTGATTAGTAGAGAATGCTTAATGGCATTTTACAAACTTCAGGGTCCTCTACGGCTCTGCATGTTACTTTTTGTGCAGCAGCTAAACACATGCCTGCTGTTTCCCCTGCCTAGTCGGGTAGCTTTTGAGTGCGCATATGGTGGTAATGAGTACACTTTTAAGTCAGTAGGGTTAGCTTTCACCTTGATACTAAGACAGTTTTTCCTGTTGATAACTAATAAAAAACTACTTCCTGTCTTAAATTTTCTTTTCCTGTGTAGGAAGTGCACTCTTTATTTGGTATTAAGAGGTAAAGGGGGTGGGGGCACCTGTGGCTCAGTGAGTAGGTTGCTGGCACCACATACTGAGGGTGGCGGGTTCGAACCTGGCCCCGGCCAAACTGCAACAAAAAAATAGCTGGGCGTTGTGGCAGGCACCTGTAGTCCCAGCTACTCAGGAGGCTGAGGTAAGAGAATAACCTAAGCCCAGGAGTTGGAGGTTGCTGTGAGCTGTGACGTCATGGCACTCTACTGAGGGCAACAAAGTGAGACTCTGTTAAAAAAAAAAAAAGGTTAAAGGGTAATTAGAGCTTTGTGAAAGAATATGGTCTTAGAAGAGTATCACCAGAACCATTTAGCCTTTCTTTTATTATGATAGGACTCTAATTTGGGTGTTAAACGTGTACATGGGAATATGGTTTAGGTTAGATGGCCCAGTCCACCTTGGTATCTATTTTTAGTACAAAGGTATTTACTTAGGTGGTTTATTGTAGGTTATTCTTTCCCCACAAGCTGTGAAGTGTTTCATTTTTTCATTCAAATTAGTGTCAGGAAGAACCTAGAAATGTGTAATGTCATACTTGAATAGAATTTAAAATGTAAACATGTTAATTCTTTCTTTCCAACTCAGATTAAGAATTTCTTGTCAAAACGGGTGCTGATCATGTATTTTTTCAGTAAGGTAAGGATATGTAGTTATAACACTGGGAATGGGGAGAGAGGAAATGAAATGTGAAGTGAAGTAGCAGAGAGGATATGACTTATAAATACTCTGAGCTTAATCCCAGCAAGGCAGAAGCTCTCATGGTGCATCACTGAACCTCCATTTGAACCAGGGTTGCCCTAGACACATCTCATTTCAGTGGCTTCTGAGGCTTGACTCCGGAGACTCGTGGCTGCCGGCAGCTTGGTGCTCATATGCAGCATGGACCCCTTCCTGCAGAGAGAGCAAATCTCTGGCTGTCTAATGATTCACGGCTCATTGTCCTGCTTTGCGACCAATGTGGTGTTCAAAAGAGAAATCTTGAAATCTGGCAGATGTTAAATTTGTGATGGATACAAAGTCGTGATTTTGGCCACATGTGAAATGATTTTCTGATTTTGCCATCAGCTGCAGAAGCTGAAGGTTGATTCCTGTTTTCACTGCCTGTAGTTGTTGTATGTTAATTCTCTGATGAGCACAACCTTTGACCATATGTAGTGGAAAAATTGTTTTTCATTTTTTAAATCTAACCTCTCTCTGTAGATATTGCAGTGTTAGCTAGCATTTCATTCATTCAGTTAGTGCCTTTAAGTTACGTTTGCATTGGCATTCGTTATTCATTTTTCTCATTTGGCAGTCACGCTCCTGAGGTTAAAGAGCTGAGCGACCTGGATAGATACACGTCACAGAGTCATTTCAATTCTTGAAACTACTTTTACGCTGTGGTGGAAGGGAAGAGCCATCCAACTAGCAATTACCTTTGCCAAAAAGTAATCTGCTTTGGGCCTTCATAGAGGAAGATGTCTTGTCTTCCCCCAAGAGGAAGAGGGGTTGTCTGAAGTTTTACTTCAGTGCTTGGTTTTGTTGCTTGGAAGAGAACCAGGCTTGAGTGACTTACGTGTGCCACATCCTCTTTTCAGTTACGTTCCCTCATTCAGTTCTAACAGCATTCCTGTGAGATGGATCTTTTAGTCCTCATTTTACTGATAAGGAAACCTGAGCTCAGAGGGACCAAGTAGCCAACCTAAGGGCACATAGCCAGGAAGTGGCAAAGCAGGTGCTGGACCAGGATTTCCTTTTTCTTTGGAAGTGAATAGCTGCTTTTGATTCTAATTTTGCAAGTGGATCTGTTGTATGACAAGGAGTTCTAGATACTGCTATTTGATGTTGGGAAATGTAATTTAACAGGCTTATTATGTTGTACTTCATAGGCCAGAATTTGTTTAAATGGGCCAGTTGTTCTTCTACAGTCTCATATTAAAGAAGTTTAGGTGATTTTTCCTTAGAGTGGGGTTGAGGGTAGACAGTTTAAGAGGTAATAAGTATTTGGGCAGTTCTTTTTGTTTTAAAAAGAGCTTTCTTTTTATTTATTTATTATTTTAATTTTTTATTAAATCATAAACATATAGATTATACATTAATGCATTTATGGGGTACAATGTGCTGATTTCATATAGAATTAGGAGCATTTACATCACACTGATTAGTATATACCTCATCTTGTTTACTTAATTATTGTGTTAAGACATTTATACTCTATACTTAATAGATCTGACATCTACCCTTGCAGAAAAGAGCTTTCTTAACCATTCTTTTAAGTGGTCTCTTGTACTAATCCTCTGAGGTGAGTTGACCATGTGTAATTTTTTTTTTGCAGTTTATGGCCGGGGTTGGGTTTGAACCTGCCACCTCCGGTATATGGGGTGAGCGCCCTACTCCTTTGAGCGATAGGTGCTGCCCCATGTAATTGTTATTTTAAGTAAGAAACTGAGGCACATAGAGATTTGGAGACTTGGCAAGGATCACACAATGAATTAATGGCAGAATGCTTTATTGTGGTTAAATCAAGAATTATCAAGCTAAATGTAACAATTTGTATCAGATTTTAATGCTTGAGAGGCAACCATCAAGTTTTTGTTGTTATTATTACAGCCTGCGTATTTGATGAAGTGAAATAATAGTTTTTCACCCAGGGAACTTACTTAAATGTTTTTGTTTTATTTATAGCACCCAGAGGCCTCCATTCAGGCTGTTTTTTCAGATGCCCAAATGCACATTTGGGCATTAGAAGGTAAGCAGTCTTGGAACTGTAACTACAATTTTAATTATTCATTAAATGTTGAAGTACAATCCCATCCATATGGTTTGATGTATTGAAATTATATTTCACCTTTAAAAAGTTAAATATCTATGATGATAAGTGAAATTAAGCATCTTTTTTTTTTTTTTTTTTTTTTTTTTACCTATTTTTAATTTCTTCTGGAAATCTCATTTTATTTGGACATATATCTACTGAACTACATTTTTTTATTGGTTTGTGTATCAATAATATTAAATTCTTTTCCTCTAAGAAGTGTTGCATTATATCATTTATTCCCCTCCTCTATTTTCTACTAAGGAAAACCCTTCTAATGTGATGACCTGATATTAAATAACGTTTTCATATGCTTCATTGTAATAATTTTGGAGCTTTATATTTTTATTTAAATTTTTACTCCATCTGAATTATCTATCTGTGTGATTATATGATAAAAAATATAATTTTCCCATTCAAATTGCCATATTTCTCAGTATGATTTGTTTAATAATCCATGTATGTATTTTAATATAAAATATCATATTTATCATACATAAAATTCTTACTCCTTAACTGTCAGTTTAATCTCCTGATTGATTTATTCACTTACCTGTAGCATGTTTCAAAGATGCTTCATGTTCTTTTCTTACTCTTTTCCCCTTTAATCTCTGCTATGGCAGATTCTTAGAATTTTTCTTCAAAACTTTCTTATCAATGCTGTATATTTTCCTTATGAAATTTAGAATCCATTGAACATATGTTTTACTGTTAATTTAATATGCCCTTTAGGGAACATGGCATGATTTTATCATTGGTTATGCCTTGGTTTGTAGCAGTCAATAATATTTCAGAATTTTTTTTAAGTTCTTATTCCTAGACTTTATAGTCGAATATAATACATGTATGTTTTTATCATATTCTAAACACGTAAACAAATAAAGTTGAAATTAAAGGTAAAATGAATATAGTTCTAGAAAATGTGAAATGCCATAACTAACACAGTAAGACGTGCAAAATCTTAATTGAACAATACATGTTAAATAAGCAACATTTATTAAAAGCAAAACCTTTCCTTCCATAAAGTATCAGACTCAAGAAGTTTTACATGTGACTCTTAACATATATTTCTTATTCCGTACTACTTGATTTAGAAAACAGAATGAAAGAAAAATTGGTAAAAATCATTCTTATAAGGCTACTATAGCTACATAGTATTGAGGAAACTGGCCTCCACCCCCTCTGAGTCTAAGACTTCCTAGTGGCCTGAAGGTGCGAGAAACCACTGGAAAATTATTATTAAAATTATAGAGAATTAATAGAGAAATAATAGACAAAGACAAAGAGCTAGTTTTAGGAGCAGCGGAGATTTGGGAGGCGGCATACACGTTTTGTGAGGCTTCCAGTATGCAGCTACGAGTATCAGGCTGGCTCTGTATTTATTTCATACATCAGTGTTACAGTCATAGATCTCAGGAAAGCAAAGCAAAGGATCCTGTCATGGTTCTTGCTGCACTTGAATTCCTACTAACTAAAATAACTACAACTGGAAGTTCAATTCTTGGCTTTGATCTCTTTCTTTATATTTTCAAATACATTTTTGTATCTTTGCTTTATATAGAACATTTCTTAAAGAAATTTAGGTATACTCTGATTTAGGCAAATTTTTTTCTTATACACAGTACGGAAATTGAGCCTACTCCAAAATAAAATGACAGATAAGTTGTTTTTAATTTATGTTAACTTATACTAAATATTTAAACTTAGTTGTTAAAGAACTATTTCTTTTCCTCTTACCCTGCCTTCTCAGTGCTTAAGTGATACTTAGAGAAGCCTTTTCTGACCATCTTCTGAGAAGCATCCTCCTCAAAACTGTCACTCTACTCCCTTACCACGCTCTTTCTTTCTAGTACTTTTCACTACCTAACACAAAATTATTTAAAAGATGATATTCTTCCTAATAGAACTTAAAGCTGGGAGACATTGTCATTTTAGTCATGACTAATGGAGTTAAGCATTTTTTCTGTTTCTATTCTGATCTTGTGCCCGTTTTATATTTACTGCCCCCTCTCTTATTTGTAGTTCTTTCTATATTGAGAGTATGAGTCCTTCCTCAAATGATGTATTACGAATAGATTACCTAATTTTTTTTTTTTTTTTTTTTTGGCCAGGGCTAAAAATCTGCCACCTCCGGCATACGGGGCTGGCGCCTTACTCCTTTGAGCCAGAGGCACTGCCCCATTTGTTTTTTTTGAGACAGAGTCTCACTGTGTCACTCTTGGTAGAGTACTATGGCATCACGGTTCACAGCAACCTTAGACTCTTGGGCTAAAGCCATTCTCTTGCCTCAGCCTCCCAACTACCTGGGACTACAGGCACCTACTATAACACCCAGCTATTTTTTTGTTGTAGTTGTCATTGTTGGTTAGCTGGACCGGGCCAGGCTCGAATCCTCCAACTTTGGTGTATGTGGCTGGTGCCATAACCCCTATGCTACAGGCGCCAAGCCAGATTTGTCTAATTTTTAACTTTTTTTTTCTGTTCCTCTTGAGGTCTGTCTCACTTAGTAGCAGCATCATTTACAGAAGACAGATTTGGAGTTGTCCAGACTACACTACCAGCTATCCTTAATACTTTATTGACACTGCAAGAGGTAAGTAATCTGTGGGTTGGGCGGAGGTAGAGGTCATTCTCTCCCTTCCACCCCACCTCCTAGTTTCTGTTTGTTTCTTTTACTGAGCGACAAACATATTGAAAGTTAAAATAATGATATTACTATGACCCTCAGGAAATAATTATCTAAAAGACAGAAAAAAAATTTTTTTAATTTGTTTATAAAAATTTTATAGAAACATAAAATGAATGTATACTAAACCTGTAGGATATGCCTCTGGTATTAAACAGATTATTTAGGACAGGGGTGGCGAACAAGTTCGACTACGCGCTCGGAGATCGCTCCTCAGAAGTCCCTCCTCAGAAGCAGCATAACAAAATCCAAACTTGGCAAAGAGCCACAGTATACAAAATAATGATAAGAGGCAAAGAGCCGAAATTCATTTTGGCCGGGAACCGCATGCGGCTCTAGCCGCGTGTTCGCCACCCCTGC
>CAUYPK010042178.1:0-17292 GCA_963574355.1 Loris lydekkerianus | reverse complement strand
TGTGACACACCCGGATTCAGCAACAGGGCTGGGGGTGGTTTGCACAGTTCTCTGTGCCTGGCACCCAGTGACTTTGGCACAGGGAGCCCAAGGCTCTAGCAGTCTCTGGCCAGGAGAAGGGCTCTGTGCAGAGGCAGGTAGGGTTCCAGAGGGCACGCAGCTACCAGAGTCCCTGGACAGATGGATGAGCTAATGTGGAGCCTGAGAGGACACAGGAGGGGGGGTGCAGGGTTGCGTGGCTCCTGCAGCTCCTGGTTAGGGAATGTGGAGCCCCAGTGGGTGCAGGTCCGATTACATCATTTTTTCACAGAAATATAACACAAATATCTATTTTAGTGTTCAAGAGACTTATGAAGCCAAAAGACATGAATTCCATGGTGAACGTCAGAGGAAGGAAGAGGAAATGAAGCTGATGTTTGTCCAGCGGGTCAAAGAGAAAGAAGCCATATTGAAAGAAGCAGAGAGAGAGGCAAGTACGCTGGTTTGATGTGATTTCCGTTTATTTTTTAGGTATTTTATCAGTTTGGGAGGTTTATTCCAAGAATTTAGTCGAGATGCTTTTGTAGCCTACTTGTCATTAAAATGTAGCTATTTTAACATGTTTTTGAATACAGACTTAAATGTATCATCTGAAATCAAATTACAATTTTGGCCTTTTGAGTAAACCTTCCATTAGAAGTGATTTACTGAGGACTTATACTAGACTAGGGTACCAAGAAGTGTTTTAAATATCTTCACTGTGAGCCTTAAACATTTTCGCTTTGGCTTGATAAAGCCTTTTTTGAGAATCGTCCGGGCAGTTGTTTGCCTTGAGGGCTGGGAAGGCATTTTCCTTTGCGTTTGACGTCAGCCTTTCCGAATGCAGTTGGATAGACTCTAGGACCTTGGGATAGCCCTGGAACAGGGAAGTATCAGCAATGAACTTCCATAGTTTTGTTTGGTTGTGGTTCTTCACGTTTTGAGGTAAACTTGGTTCTAGTTCTTCTAGTTTTGAAGTAAACTATTTTCTGTAGATCTATGGCACTAATTGCAATAGTGACTTTGAAATAAACAGCCACATTTCGAATGAAGGTCTATTTGCTGCAAAAGGGAATTGGTAACGGAAGACAAATGTTAATGTAAAGAAAAACTGGATAATATGAGAATTCCCGAAGAGTCATCTGTGATTTAATTTTGCAAATATATTATTTTAAGTACACTTGTACTTGTTATTTAAATGAACTCTACAAAGAAATGGTTTTGTAAAAGTAGTAATCTACTAATTTATTTATAATTTGAATTATGTTGAAAAAATTCTGTTAAAAAGTTCAGATAGGCTCGGTGCCTGTGGCTCAAGCGGCTAAGACGCCAGCCACATACACCTGAGCTGGTGGGTTCGAATCCTGCCTGGGCCTGCCAAACAATGGTGGCTGCAACTAAAAAATAGCTGGGCGTTGTGGCGAGTGCCTGTGGTCCCAGCTACTTGGGAGGCCAAGGCAGAATTGCTTGAGCCCAAGGAGTTGGAGGTTGCTGTGAGCTGTGATGTTACGGCACTCTACCCAGGGCGACAGCTTGAGGCTCTGTCTCAAAGAAAAAAAAAGGTTCAAACAACAGAAAAGTTGAAAATACAGGGTCTTGTGTCCTTCCCCACAGCTGAGAAAATTAATAGGAATGCTGTAATCTTACCCAATCTCCAGTTTGTGTTTGTATTTTTCCAGTTGCCCCAAGATGGTCTTGTCCTTCATTGTTTTTTTTTTGTTTGGTGATTTTTCTGTTTTTGTTTTGAACTAGGATTCGATCACAGATCACGTATTGCATTTGGATGTTGTACTTAGTTTCTTCTTTTTCTTAGTTTTTAAAATACCTGTATTATGACAAAATGTACGTAAAATTTGTCATTTGAACCATTTTAAAGATAACTATTCAGAGGCATTAATTACATTCACAATGTTGTACAACCATCACCACTATCTATTTCTAAAACATTTTAATCATTTCAAAGAGAAACTGCAGCCATTAATAACTCCACATTTCTTACTTTCTTCAGCCCCTAGTTTCCTGTAATCTATTTGTTGTCTCTATGAATTTGCCTGTTCTATATATTTCTTTGTTTCTTTCTTTTTAAGACAGTCTCACTCTGTTATCCTGGGTAGAGTGCTGTGGCATCATAGCTCACAGCAACCTGAAACTCTTGGGCTCAAGCAGTCCTCCTGCCTCAGCCTCCCCTGTAGCTGGGACTACAGGCATCTGCCACTACACCAGGCTAGTTTTTCTATTTTTAGTAGAGACTGGGTCTTGCTCTTCTTCAGGCTGGTGTCCAACTTCTGAGCTCAAGCAATTCAGCCACCTTGGTCTCCCAGTGTGCTAGGATTATAGGCATGAGGCACTGCACTCGGCCTTAATTTCTTCCTTTTTTTTTTTTTTTTTTGTAGAGACATAGTCTCACTTTATTGCCCTCGGTAGAGTGCTGTGAAGTCACAGGACTCACAGCAACTTCCAGCTCTTGGGCTTCCGCGATTCTCCTGCCTCAGCCTCCCAAGCAGCTGGGACTACAGGTGCCCTCCACAACGCCGGCTATTTTTTGGCTGCAGTTCGGCCAGGCCTGGGTTTGAACCTGCCACCCTCGGTATATGGGGCTGGAGCCCTACTCACTGAGCCACAGGCGCCACCCAGTTTCTTCTTTTTTATTCAAGAATAGTTTCTAATTTGGAGTTATTTTTAAATATAAATGTTATGGAAGAAGTTGTGATGAGTATGAAAGAAGAATGATGATTTTTCTTTTAATTGTTAGATTCATATTTAAGGCCGTAGTAGAGCAGAACTCTTTTTTTAGAAGTTTCTCTCTCATGTGTCGTGATTTAGGTTTATCAAGAAGAAAGAGAATAAAAGTGGTTTATAGTTAATTTTTATTTTTAAAATCCCACATAAGAATATTTTACTTTAATGTGTGTTATTTAAAAGGTGAATTCAGTTAAAAGGAGAATTCAGGAAGGCCAAATGGTTGGGGAGAAAAAGATAAATATATTTGATAGTTGATGGTTTGTAAATTTTGTTTATTTTTATGGTTCAAGTGCTTTTTTTGTTAAGAGTATGTATTAAATGATGAAACTAAAGCCATGGCACCAACCACCAGAGTCACAAGAGTTCTAAACTTTTAAGTATGCAGCTTTAGAGACAGTAGATTTCAGGGACCTGGTGAGCTAATATTATAGGGCACCCGTGACCAGTTTTATTCTGTGACGCTAGCACGGGTCCTGCTCAGAGCCAGTTGACCTGGTGAAGGGCATCCAGTCCCTGAGCATTGCTGGACCGAGGAGACTAAAATTTGTGATGTTGATTAGGATGGTTGTAGGGGAAGTGGAGGTTCATTTGTAATTAAACTGAAACAACAGGTAGGTATAAACCAGACCTTTTCCAGGTAAATTGGGGCAATTAGTCACCTAAAATGTCACTTGGCTGCTGACATTTTGAAGTTATTTATATCCATAAGATATTGGCAGTCGCTAATAAAAGGGTACCACCCAAAACATTATTTAATTTTGTATTAGAGTACTTTGTTATTTAAATCATCTTTGTCAATATTGTTATGACACAAATGACCCCTTAATTTATCTTTTGTATAAATCTGGATTTTTATACTTTGTTAGCTTAATGAAATGCTGTGCAGTTAGATGATAGTATGTCAACTTTAGATGACTAGCGAGACCCACAGAATGAATGAGGTCTCCAAATATTGTTGACATGTTATGTTCTGTACACCTTCGTTGATATAATCCAAGATGAACTAACAAGGCATTTTACGTAGTATCTGTGACACAGATTTCTGATAATGCCATAAGCCTTACCCACTACAAGAGTTTATCCCTCCAATTATATGACCATCATCAAGGTATTACTATTTCCCAATTTTATATGTCAGTCTATTTCTTGGTATAATTTTTTTCATTTAACATTTATACCTTAGTTCCAAAAAGTATTTTGGATGATTTATAATAAAAACATGCAGCTACATTACAGCTACAAATGCGAGGAAACCAGGGGCTTTATATAATACAGGGTAAGAAGGAGCTTGCACAGATGAGCAACTGAGAGCCTTGGGTTGAGGGAACTTTTAAGTGAACACATATGCTGGACTCTGACTTCTAGGCAGGCACACAGTGAGCACAGAGCACCTAGCTCAATAAGAGAGGAATGTTTTCTCTAGCATTGGATTCTAATTTCTAAAAACAGATACTTTTAAAAGGACCATTGAGTAATGAAACACACTGTTCTCAGAAGGGTTGTTTACAGATGATATAGCCATCGTATAGCGGTTCTGCCTCATGCTTAGTTTCACCTTCTGAGGTTTCAGTTACTCATGGTCAACCATGGTCCGAAATATGATGATAAAATATTTTGAGAGAGCAAGAGAGACCACATTCACATAACTTTTATGCAGTACATTGTTATAATTGTTCTATTTTATTATTAGTTTTTGTTGCTCTCTTGCTGTGCCTGATTTATAAATTAAATTTTATCATAGATATGTATATTTAGAAAAAAATAGTATATACAGGTTTGGTACCGTCTGAGAATTTAGGCATCCATTGGGAGTCTCGGAATGTATTCCCTGTGGATAAGGGGAGACTACCGTACCATATTGGCAACTTAAACTAAAAGAATTGGTGACTAATTATCAACAACTCAGAAGATCCCTTATTTAAAATTTTTTGAATATTTGAAAACATGTTTGAATTAACTGCCTGTCGTAGGGAATAATGGAGCCAAGAATGAATGGAATAGATGATTGCTATCAATAGCTGCAAACTGAATCATATGAATAATAGTCACATTCATACCCTTTTCCCCATCCCTGCCTTCTAAATGTTTTCCTCTTTGAACTTTTCCTGGAACTTTTAGTCCACCTCCTGAATGATGTATTCTTTAAAGGTACTCCAGTCTGCATATCCCTGCCCCCTTATGCTGCCTTCCAGGCCTCCCCCTCCCCTCCCCCAATTCCTCTGCCACTCTTCAGGGGTGCTCCCTCTCTCCCTCTCCTTTTTTGTTAGTGTCATTAATTTGAATGACAGCTAAGGGAGGCCTCCCCTTTAAAACACACACACACACACACACACACACACACACACACACCTTTTTTAAAGCAGAAATTATGTAAATAAGCAAATGCTAAGGCACTATTGTCTCTCTGAAATGGCATCTGTAATAAAAGCATTGTAGGTTAGAAAGGCCTTACTTAATCATCTATTTCAACCTTGTCTCCCTTTGAATAAGCCTGTCAGAGATTCATTGGCTCAGAGGACAACTTATTACATATTTGGAACATGTTATTATAAAAGCATATTAAACTGGAGTTTGGTTTCTGCCCTGAGCCTCTGATTTTTAATGAAGTATTTTCTCAACTATTATATGCCATCTTTTCTAGATACTAGGTCCTTGTTTGGGAGGGGTGTCTTTTTTTGAGAAGACAGGAAGCAAAATTTATTACTTTACCTATAAAGGAGGAAAAATGCTAGACTATTCCTGATTCCAGTCTTTTCTGCACATTAGCAGAAACATGAAGCTTTTAAAACGGAGGGACTTTTGTCATTCATTTACAGTTAATGCCTCATTTCTAATAAACAAAACTGTGACCTCTGCCCACCTTGGATGCCTATTTGTAGCTTGCACCTGCACTCAACTAGTCAGCCAGGCACCTGCCTCAGGGTCCCCCTGCTATATCCAAAGAAGGAAAAACACTCCCTTACCTCTCACTACCACCCGAGGCTGGGAGACTTCAGGGATCCAGATTTCAGTTTCCAAAAAGAGTAGGGGATGTTTTAAAGAGTTAGAAAACTTCAGGCATTTCCTCTGTTCCATATTTCCCACTCTGGGTTTACCCTTCCATATCATGGGAGGAGGGCGACGTTGTTTCCAGTACTTCCACAGAATTAGAGCTCTATTTTAGGTGGAAGGTACATGTCATTATAACTCTGTGGAAGTTTACTTACAACCACAGATTACCAGGTGAAATAGTCAAAAACAACAACTGTGCCAGTGAGGACTGACAAGGCGATGTGGACTGTTGTATAGTGTCTGACGCAGGGCTGGGCTGGAGGGAAGCCGGGGCCACTGAGCACAGGGCCAGTGGTTGCACGCCGCAGGTGATCTGAGAGACTGGCTTCTTAGGTCCTCGTGTTTTACGTGAATATTAGGTTGCTGCCTAAACCGAAATGCTTGTATTAATCTCAGGGTTATCCGACCACACCAGAGGACCAAAAAAAAAAAGTTATCTTTTTTGCTATAGATTCCAGATGCTGTTTTAGTGTTGTTGGCAGGCACTGCACGTAGCTGATACACATGGAGCCTGTGTAAGTCCATACCTTCACCCCCCTCCCCCAAGGTAAGCCACAGTTAAACTGTTGCAGGAAGACAAGGCCCAACGGAGAGAAAGAGCACCCAAACACCACCTTTATAAGAGGAAGGGCTTTATTCACCAGCCAGGAGCTTATGGCATAGAATTCCAAATGGCCGTGCTCCCCAACTGCCTTGGTTTTTCCCTTTTTATTGACAGTCAAAAAGTTCCACCCCACAGGTATCCTTCTCATTGGCCAGTTTGAATCAAGTGGGAGATGCTATTCCCGCCCCTACAGAACTACAGGATTTCACAGAACTTGGAAATTTCCAAGTTTCAGGAAGTTAAGTTTACAAATTCCCAAGAGCTGAGTCACCGTGGAGAGGACCCTGCATGTGTATCCTTGTGGTCTCCTTGAGAAGACCTGTTCTAGAGCTCACCCTTCTTGGGTATCTTCTCTCAAAACTAGGCCCACTTACTTTGTTCCTTGTACCCGAACTTGAACTTGCATGATGTATAATTTCATGTGTGTTTCATCTCATGACTAGTTCTTGCACATCTTTCAGAATTCTTCCATGAGCAGCACTGAATGAATGCTGTGCTAGGTGCTGGGGATAGAGAGATGAGAAGCACATGTTACCAGACAAAGACGAACTTAGGCCCCCGTCACTGTCAGCCAATATGCAAAGACCGGGTTTAGGTCCCAACAAGCTTTATTTGTCAGAAGGCCAGAAATGCTGTAGAGCACAGAGAGTAGCCTCTCAATTCTGTTCTACCTCAGTTACAATATAGTGAAATACAAAGAAACCAACCTAGAAAAATTTAACTTTATCTGATAGGAAGTAACATCAAAGTAACCTCCATTCTAATAATGCAAAATGTGTAAACAGAAAGGTGATTTTTACTTTAACAAAATATGTAAGAGAATCATCAGAGAAAACATCATATCATCAAAGTTACCTTTACCAAAATTACACCTATTGTCTGTGTGTGACTACTTTGTCAGAGTTTCCTGAGATAAACACCTTTCCAAATCATGGTGAAATTTTAACTAGATAATCATGGATGTTGTGTGGAGAAGGCTGAGCAGACTAAGTCAGCTTTGCTGCTTCAGCTTAGCTTCTCAGACTCCATCTTGCAGGCTGCTTTTCTGGTTTTACCCATAGCTCCAAAGGGACCCTGGGGGGCCGGGGTGCTGCTTACACACGGAACCTCTGGCACATGTGTGTGGGGCTTTGGTAATGGCTATGGCGGTGCTGGCAAGGTCTTAGCTACCACCAGCAGCTGTTGGAGGGATCCTTCTTTTTTGTATTAACAATTACTGATATTTGCTGAATGCTTACTCAATGCCCTAGGCATCAATCATGGTAAGAAGGTTAAATAGATTATCTTTTCTTCCCTTTCTATCTTGATTTTCTTAAAGCTTTCTTTTTTTAATCTTTTGTTTCCAGAGGTTTATACCCTTCATAGCTTTGAAAAATATGCCTTCTATGATCCGTAGAGGACATTCCTTAAATTGGGGAACAAAGTAAAGTCAAACACAGGCCTGCCTTCCTCTATGTTGACATCCAAGATGACGTTGTTCCCCCTCCTATGGTTTATCAAAATGATTTTCAGTCCCAAGGAAATGAAATTTTACTGAAATGTGTCCTTTAGATATTTGTTTTACTTCTGTTTTTTTTTCACTTAACAAAAGAAATCTCATGATGTAATGCTATAAACTTTTGCAAAACTTATTTTAATGGCCGTGTAGGGCAAGAACAACTCCCAGAGGTTCTTAGTTGGAATGAGCGCTGTGTCTGCCATGTTCTTAGATGGAACAGAAGTTTATTAACGTGTATATTTCACATGTACATGGGAGACACAGAAAGTGAGTGTTTCTGTATATTCCAGCTTATATAGCAACTTCGACAAAGAGCAGTAAACTTTTTAGAGCAGTGACAAGACAAAAGAAAAAGATTTTTGAGTCTCTAGGGGTAGCAACACAGAGGAAGGGAAATATTAATAACTAGCAGATAATAGCTAGTGAAGGGAAGATTCCTCTGGTACCATCCTAGGCCCAAAAGGGATTAAAGTTGACTTTGGTGGTTAATGGTGGTTAATCTTTATCCTCCCAGGCACGAGGAGAGCAGGGAAGGGGCAGGACCCCTTTAGTCTCTGTAAAGCATGTCATGCCTTTTGGCAGAGGGAGGGAAGGCCCAAGGCTCTCTGCCTCTGCTGCTTCTTAAATGCCTGCAGCTCAGGAGACCTGCATGTTTGGTGTGGCACATGCTGGTCTCCCACAGCTGCTTTGAATGTATTTAGCTTAAACTTACTTTTTGACTTTATCTTTGTTGGATACTTAGGATGTTTTTCCCATTATAGAGCAAATTCTACTGCAGCGAGTATTTTTATAAAGTTTTCTCTGAATTTAGAATTTCTTTAGGTTTTAATAAGTTCAATGACTGTGGAAAAATATAATGCACTTTTATGTAAATTGACAGTTGACATGTACTTTCTATTGAGGTATACCAGTACAGTTTTTAATAATTGTTTGGTACATATTATCTTTATTTGGAAAATAGGGTTTTTTTTTCCCATTTGATACTTTCCTTCTGTACTTGGTGTCTTATTTTTATTGACCACAGATTTGAGAAACTATGTAAGAGGCTTTGTAGGGAAAGTGTAAAGAGAAAACAAAAACTCAAGAAAAGGGTCAAATGTTTTAAAAACATTTTTTTTTTCAGAAATGAAGCTGTGGCTTTTATTATATTGGGTTCAAGCATTCTTTGCATGGGAACTAATTTAAAATTAAAGTTACCGAGGCGGTTTTATATGTAAATTTTGATTGGAAGCCTGAACTTTGGGGACCGTAGACTGGGGACTGGGAGGACGGGCTGCCAGAGAGCGTCCCTGCACGTGTGCTGCCGTGCTGTGTCAGGAGCCGGCATTGCACTTGTGTTTCCAGCTGCAGGCCAAATTCGAGCACCTTAAAAGAGTTCACCAAGAAGAGAGAATGAAACTTGAAGAGAAGAGAAAATGTTTGGATGAAGAAATAGTTGCTTTCTCTAAAAGGAAAGCTACCTCTGAGATATTCCAGAGCCAGTCCTTTCTGCCAACCTGTAGCAACCTGAGGAAAGACAAGGACCGCAAGAAGTAAGTGTCCCCAGCCACCCAGCCCGCAGCCCTGCCCCAGTCTGCCTCCTGGCCCTGTTGGATCTTCCTGCACTGCTGTCCCAGCTCTCTTGCTCCTGGTCTGCCTCTTGCATCTAAATGTCACCTCCTGGAAAGCAGAGGCCTGTCCCTCTTAGTTCCCTGCAGCTTCCCTAGCCCCTAAGCAGCACCTGCACAGGTTACAAGCTCAGTAAATATTTGCCACAGTGAATGAATGAGTGAACAAAATGAAAATACACAGCAGTGTAAAAAGGGTCAGTTAGCTGGGGAAAGAAGTTGGCTGCTCTTACTTTGTAGCTCAGCCCTGGCCTAGTACACAGCTGATGATTGCTGACCTGCTGTGAATTACTTTGAATTTCATGTTCAAATGGAAGCTGTGCACTTTGTTGGGGAATCAGACATAAAACAGTGGTTCTCAACCTTCCTAATGCCGTGATGTATTTTCATTGTTACAAAGGGGTCACAACCCACAGGTTGAGAACCACTGACATAAAATATAGCATTTTATTAAAAAAAAAAAAAACCCACCTAATTCTTAGGCTCACTTTTTTAAAAAACAAATTCTACTGCTATTGATTTTGTGAGAATTTTTATTTTAATAAGGGGACCAGGCTATCGATTCGAACTCCTGTGCATTGATGTCAGAGCTTGTGAAACCAATGGTGGACGTAAAGATGCAGAGAAAGGTAGAGAGGGCCACAGTGCAAGGGGTGGCCATGACTAGCCCGGATGGTCATCTCAAGGCTTGTAGGTTGGGGTATGTGTTAAAATTAGTTACCAAAGTTTTAGAAATTAAGTTTTTTTTTCCTTTTTGCTAATTTCCTTTGTATTCTGTGCTCCTCATTTTTTTCTCCCACTGAAAATGTCTTTGTCAGTTTTATCTGTTTGTTGCTGAAATTCACCATGACCTGTTCTGTTCAGAATGGGCCTCTGTGAAGCCCTTCCTTGGTTTGCTCTGGCTACATCTGTGTTAGCTGTACCAGGTCTTCCTGGGTCCCTCACAGGGCAGCCTTTCTTCTGGTTTAATTTTCTCACTACTTAGATTCCATACTCAGCATTTTCAGAATATTAACAACTCCAGAATATTTAGGAAAACATAACATTGGCTCATGGTGACTTTCTATTTTTTAAATGTAGAGAAGTAAATCCACAGATTTGGGTGGATTTCCCTGGCCTTATAAGTTTTATAGTTTTTTTGAGGAAAAAAGAATGAATTCTTTTAATGTAAGCTGTACAAGGGCAGGGATCTTTATTTTGTACATTGATGTATCCACCCCTATAGCCTAGACCAGTGCCTGGTACATAGTAGGCTTGCAATTATTTGTCCAAAAATAAATAAGATAGTATAATAGCTATGTTTTATTAAAGCATTGAATTTCAAAAGATAAACTACATAGTAAAAATATAATTTATTACTGGTTTTCAACATGCTTTGGATTATAAAGCTAAGGGATCTTTATCCTTCTTATCCTTTCATCATAATCCAGTGTTACTAGAATTTTACATTTCCAATTTTTTTCCGTGTAGGAAAACAACTTAGATTTACCTTGTAAAAATTATCACCCTGGGCAGCGCCTGTGGCTCCAAGGAGTAAGGCGCTGGCCCCATATGCCGGAGGTGGCGGGTTCAAACCCAGCCCCGACCCCCTTCCCCCCCACAAAAATTATCACCCTGTTCCACTTGAGAACCATGCTATTTGCAAAATGAGGGCCAAGCTAATAGTTTTTTGAGAGCTCTTCTGGAAGAATTCATCCTCAAGAAAATATGGTTTGGTGTTTTGGGGCTTTTTTTTTTTTTGTCAATAGGTAGATATTCTATAATACATAAGATGTATTTTATATTTGCTCATTTCTAGTTCGTGTATTTTTTTTATTATACCAATCAAAAGGTTTTTCTTTCTTTCTAGCTCTAATTTCATGTAAAACCGAAGTTCCAGAGCACAGAAGGTCATCACAAGCAAAAGTTATTAAAAACTCAGAAGTATGCTTTGATTTTCTTGCTGTTTTTATTTGCTTTATCACTTATTCTGTATCTGTCAAATGGCCACTGTTAACTCACATTTATGGAAAAATACTTTTAAATTAAGGTCAATACATAAGCCAGAGTGGATGATATTATAGGTTGAACATCCCTAATCTAAAAATCTGAAATCTGAAATGCTGTAAAATACAAAACTTATAAAAACACAAATGTGATACCACAAGTGGAAAATTCTATACTTGACACTTCTGCTTTCTGGTAGATTGATGTATACAAACTTTGTTTTGTGTACCAAATTATTAAAAATATTCCATAAAATTATCTTCTAGCTATATATATGCAGATATTCCAACAGTCTAAAATAGGAAATAAACTTCTGTTTCTGAGTATTTTGGATAAGAGGTCCTCAACCTGTGCTTACATATTCACTGTTGTTAGAAATTTTTAAGTTGCCATTTTGCATTGAATCTAGATCTGTTATTGTCACTTTGCAGAGCCTTCTACCAAAGAGCGCAGTCTCAGTGTTGTTGGAAATACAGAACTCTTTCTTATTATGGTTACCTGATTGCATTTATATTCCTAGGTGGATCTTTTTTTTTTTGTACATTCTTTAAAAATAAGCTTTGGTAATAAGTTTAGGAATGCATTTTTGTGCTAAAACTCTAACCTCTCAGTAGTTATATAGAACTTTTAAATATTTGATACAGAAGCTTTTGTGCCAAATTGTATAATGATGACTTTTCATGCTTCTGTGTGCCTTATTGTGGCTGAGGTATTGCTGTGATGAAACAAAATAGGTTTAAAAGTAAAAATATGCAAGTACATAACCCTTTTGATAAAGTACCTTTGTACCTGGATATATCACACTATTTTCATAGGATGTGTTACATGCTTGTTTAAAACTCTTTATCTTTCAGGGAAGATTAATATGATTGAATCATTTTATTAAGAATTTTTTTAAGAAAATAACTATGAACATCTGAATACTAAAATTTAGATAATTCATATATCAAGGACTATCTGCATTTAGTGCCTTAGTATTCTCAGAACATTTTAATGGTTTCTAACATTTTCTTAACAGTCATAGGTATATAAATTTTCATTTTTTGTACTTGAATATTCTAAATAAAGCTGACTTTTACACTTGACAAATAAAATATATTTCCATATTTACTAAAATGTGTTTAAATTACTTTAATTTTTCTTTTTGCAAACTATCATTTTAAGAAGCATTTTATCAAAATTAATTCATTTAATTATATATTTGAATTATTTTAAGATGAGGAGGTAGTTTACCGGTATTTTCAGACAATAAAAAGTTTTAGCTAGTCTATGTCATGTTCTGAATAATCATGAAGTTGCATAAGTTGTAAATAAAACTTTTCATTGCATAGCACAATTTTGTCTGTACATAAATTATAAATAATGTATCATTTCTGCATTGAAAATTCACAGTTATCTTTCAGCCTTTTAAAACTTTAGTAATTTAAGTTGCAAGTGTCACAGAATAAGCTCTGAAATTTCTTCTCAAATTCAGCAACACCCAAGTTCTGGTAGTTAGGGAACCCCTGAGACCAAGTGCCAGTGTCCAGCTAACCCCTCAATGGCGCAGATAGGAGTGCTTGTTACACATATATGATGTGGCCACGGTAGCTGAATATAAAGCAGCTCTCCTTAACTCTAATTTTATATTAAAAGGCTAGGTTGGTTGTTGGTATGCTAAACAAAGTTATTTATCTAGTTCAGTGGTTCTCAACCTTCCTAATGCCACGGCCCTTTAATATAGTTCCTGTGGGTCATGATGCACAGGTTGAGAACCGCTGATCTAGTTGAAAAGAACTTAAAGGAAACCCGTCCAAGAGTTGACTTCATGGCAGGGCAATCATTTTGTCCTTTTCATGACTCTTCTGTGAGAAAGGCTCATCCCTGCTTCAACCGTAATGGAATTTTTTATTTCATGTATTTGGAATTCCACATAAGCGTTTATTTTAAAAGAGTTGCTCTATGAAGAAAAAAAAATTAAAATAATTACACTACAAAGTTCATGTTCTTTTTTTTAGTATGTTACAAAGCTAACTTCTTCTCTGTTATTCAGGCACAAGGTTTTAGAAAATGAGTTATCATCCCCTGATGCTTAAATTAATAAATTTCCTGGGAACAAAATAGTCACATTTTGTTTAAAGTTTTTTTTTTTTTGTTTGTTTGTTTTTTGTAAAGCATGTGAAATAATTGCCTCTAAAAGCTGTTAATCTTTGTACATGCTCCTTTGATTTTTAAAGCTCTTTCACAGACTATGGTTTGAGCTTCAAAACAATACAAAAGAAGAAGCATCACAGGAATTATCCCTATTTTGAAGATGAACTCAGTTTAGGCCCCATTTTCCCATTGTGCTAGGAAATGGCGACCCAGGTGAGGAATCCATGACATCCTAGGACAGCCAGGCTAGTGAGGATGGGTGAGCAGATGCAGGGCCTGTCTCTACCCATAGAGCATAGGAGCCCTTCCAGGGCAGTGATGGAGCCTTGAAGGATTGGAATATCTTGTCCCTTGTATGAAAGGAGCAGGCAGATCAGGGACAAGGGACAGCATGTTGTCCATAAGACTTGTGAAGGCTGGAAAGTAGCTGAACACCAGCTGAGTCCAGAAGAGGATAGGGTGCTGCTAAGGGTGTGGTAGGAGCAGATAGGACCAGGTCAGAGATAATTCATAAACCCAGTCTTGCAGGCAGTTGGAAAGGTTTATCTTTCATAGGAAGGAAGCATTGGGGGGCGGGGAGGCAGGTGGACTCTTGAGACACAGAGTCACCTAAGGAGTGTTTAAAAAATACTGATGCAGGCTTGGTGCTTGTAGCTCAAGTGGCTAGGGCTCCAGCCACATACACGGGAGCTGGTGGGTTCGAATCCAGCCCGGGCCCACCAAACAACAATGACAACTACAACTTAAAAAAAAAATAGCCGAGCGTTGTGGCAGACGCCTGTACTTGGGAGGCTGAGGCAAGAGAATCGCTGAAGCCCAAGAGCTTGATGTTGCTGTGAGCTGTGACGCCATGGCACTCTACCCAGGGGCGACAGCTTGAGACTCAGTCTCAAAAGAAAAAAAAAAACTGATACAGAAAGGAGTGTATGATGGTGAAAATGGTAGCTATAGTGGTAAATCCAAATGAATAATGAGCACATAAAGCACTTATACTGTCTTATGGAGTTGAAAATACACAGCAAGTTAAAAAACAAGACAATATTGGCATAAAAGTTGCGGGTGGAGTAAATTGCAGGATCTCACGTTACTGTATGAACTGGGAAGAGAATAACAAGTCCTAGTCAACCAGACAAATCAAAGGTGCATGTCCAAATTCCAGGATAACCACTGAACTTGAAGTGTGTAAATTTCAGGCTAACAGAAGGAAAACTGGTGAAACAAAAAATGATAATCTAGAACAAGGCAAGAAAATAGAGGAAATAGAATAGTATGGTGAATAGAAAGCATGTAGTAATATGTTAGATTTAGACCCAAACATATAAGTAATTACAGTAGAACCTCTGTAAATTGACCACCCAAGGGACTACAACCAGTTTGGTTAACATACAGAGGTGGTCAACATAAGGAACTTCCATTGAGTACATGTGGTCCAAGTCTGGTCTCTGAAAATTAGGTCAACAACTTGAGATGGGTGGTCAATGTAGAGAGGTGGCTATGGAGGTTGCATAGTACTTACTTTCAAGGAACTTGTTCTGCTTAGTATACTGTACAACCCAGCAATCCGAGTCCTAGAAATGTATACAAGAGAAACAAAAACATTTGTCCCGCAAGGACCTGTCTAAATGTTTATAGCATCTTTCTCATAATCTGTTAAACCCCAAACCCAAATGTCCATCACCTGGTGAATACACAAAGAAGTTGTGATTCACTCATACAGTGGAAAAGGATACATAGAAAACATGGATAAATCCCAGATGTATAACACTAAGTCAAGCCAAATGCAAATGTCTACATGCTCCCATTAATGTGACCTTTATTTTAAATTTTTTTTATCTTTTCTAATTTTTAAAATTTATTTTTTATTATTAAATCATAGCTGTGTACATTAATGTGATCATGGGGCACCATACCCTGGTTTTATAAACAGTTTGACACATTTTCATCACAGTGGTTAACATAGCCTTCCTGGCATTTTCTTAGTTATTGCGTTAAGACATTTATATTCTATATTTACTAAGTTTCACACATACCCTTGTAAGATACACCACAGGTGTAATCCCACCAATCACCCTCCCTCTGCCCATCCTCCCCCCTCCCTCCCCTCCCTCTCCTCCTTCCCCATATTCTTAGGTTATAACTGGGTTATGGCTTTCATGTGAAAGCCATAAATTAGTTTCATAGTAGGGCTGAGTACATTGGATACTTTTTCTTCCATTCTTAAGATACTTTACTAAGAAGAATATATTCCAGCTCTATCCATGTAAACATGAAAGAGGTAAAGTATCTTTAAGGCTGCATAATATTCCATGTTGTACTTATCACAATTTATTAATTCATTCGTGGATCGATGGACACTTGGGCTTTTTCCATGACTTAGCAATTATGAATAGGGCTGCAATAAACATTCTAGTACAAATATCTTTGTTATAATGTGATTTTTGGTCTTCTGGGTATATACCTAGTAGAGGAATTGTAGGATCAAATGGCAGATGTATTTTTAGATCTCTAAGTGTTCTCCAAACATCTTTCCAAAAGGAATGTATTAATTTGCATTCCCACCAGCAGTGTAGAAGTGTTCCCTTTTCTCCACATCCACGCCAACATCTCTGGTCTTGGGATTTTGTGATTTGGGCTAATCTTACTGGAGTTTGATGGTATCTCAAGGTAGTTTTGATTTGCATTTCTCTGACAATTAAAGATGATGAACATTTTTTCATATGTTTGTAGGCCGTGCGCCTGTCTTCTTCAGAGAAGTTTCTCTTCAAGTCCCTTGCCCAGCCTGCAATGGGATCACTTGTTCTTTTCTTGCTTATACGTTTGAGTTATCTGTGGATTTTGGTTAGTAAACCTTTGTCGGAGACATAACCTGCAAATATCTTCTCCCATTCTGAGGGGTGTCTGCTTGCTTTATTTACTGTGTTCTTGGCTGCACAGAAGCTTTTTAGTTTGATCAGGTCCCAGTAGTGTATTTTTGAAGCTGCTTCAATTGCCCGGGAGGGAGGGGGTGTCCTCATGAAATACTCACCCAGACCGATTTCTGGGTTTTCCCTGCACTCTATTCTAGTATTTTTATAGTTTCATGTCTTAAGTTTAAGTCTTTTATCCAGTGAGAGTCTATCTTAGTTAATGGTGAAAGGTGTGGGTACAGTTTCAGTCTTCTACAGGTTGCCAGCCAGTTCACCCAGTACCATTTGTTAAATAGGGAATCTTTTCCCCACTGCATGTTTTTAATAGGCTTGCCTAAGATCAAATAATGGTAAGTAGCTGGACTCATCTCTTGGTTCTCTATTCTGTTCCAGACATCTACTTCTCTGTTTTTGTGCCAGTACCATGCTGTTTTGATCACTATTGATTTATAGTATAGTCTGAGGTCAGGAGCGTGATTCCTCCTGCTTTGTTTTTATTTCTGAGTAATATCTTGGCTATTCGAGGTTTTTTCTGATTCCATATAAAATGAAGTATTTTTTCAAGATCTTTAAAGTATGACAGTGGAGCTTTAATAGGGATTGCATTAAAATTGTATATTGCTTTGGGTAGTATGGACATTTTAACAATGTTGATTCTTCCCAGCCATGAGCATCGTATGTTTTTCCATTTGTTAACATTTTCAGCTATTTCTTTTTCTTAGAGTTTCATAGTTCTCTTTATAGAGA